>CAUYLG010059124.1:0-54166 GCA_963573385.1 Cacajao melanocephalus
GCCATTTTGGATCTCTCCGCCCGGTGATGAAGTTTTTTCTGCTTCTTAGTTTTCCTTTGGCGGACGTCCCTTCCCCGCACAGCTGGACCTTCCCGGTTCAGCTGTGCTTACTGTGAAACTCTCAGTCCTCAGCGCTTCCAATTGCTGTTCTCCTTGTGGGGACGGGACCAGCCGAGGCGGAGTCGTCCCGTATACTCCGCGCCGAGAAGCGCCATGCTGGGGCGCCGGCAAAATAGCCGAGCCGGCCAAAAAAGTCGCGCTGGCGACCTGTGTGGCTCCTCCGCCGGGAATCTCCTAGTCTGTGGGCAACAAAAATTCGTCTGAAAGCGCGGCGTCCACTCGCTCTCTGCGCTTCCAGTGGGAGCTACAATCCTGAGCTGTTGTTAATCGGCCATCTTGGATCTCTCCTTATTTTTTATTTTTAACTGTTATCTAGGAGTGTAATTACTGCATTATATAATACATGTGGGTTTAACTTTATTAGAAAGGACCAGCCAGATGTAGTGGCTTACGCCTGTAATGCCAACACTTTGGGAGGCCCAGGCAAGTGGATCATTGGAGGTCAGGAGTTTGAGAGGAGCCTGGCCAACATGATGAACCCCCATCTCTACAAAAATATAAAAATTAGCCAGGCATTATGGCGGGTGCCTCTAAGCCCAGCTATTCAGAGGCTGAGGCAGGAGAATCACTTGAACCCAGGAAGCAGAGGTTGCAGTGAGCTGAGGTTGTGCTATTGCACTACAGCCTGGGCAACAGAGTGAGACTCTGACCACCCCCGCAAAAAGAAGAAAGAAAAAAGAAAAAAATGAACAAATTTTTGGCAAAACCATGTTTCATTTCACATTCTCTCTATGTATAAAAATTCTTGCTTTCCAGTTAGTTAGTCCGTTCTACATCTTACTAACATTTTGGTATTAGGAGGTTTACTTTTGTTTTTTTGAGACAAGTCTCTGTGATTCATGCTGAAAGGAGGCATACTTTTCTAAGCCATTCTTTTAGATGTGCAGTGGTATCTTAATGGGGTTTTCTTTTTACTTTCTTAATGAAAACTAGGGTTTAACAAATTTTTACATCTTCTAGGGAGAAGTGCTTATTCATATTATTTACCCTGTTTTATCACACATACTAACACACGTGCACAAACACACACATAGAGAGAGAGAGAACACACATAGAATTGTTATATATATATATGAATATATATATGTATATATATATATATATATATATGGTATTAGTTTGTTCACACACTTCTAATAAACACCTGAAACTGGGTAATTTATAAAGGAAAGAGATTTAATGGACTCACAGTTCCACATGGCTGAGGAGGCCTCATAATAATGGTGGAAGGCAAATGAGGAGAAAAGCCAACTCTTAAATGGTGGTAGGCAAGAGACTTTGGTAGAGGAACCCCCATATATAAAACCATCAGAACTTTTGAGATTTATTCACTACCATGAGAACAGTACAGGGGAAACCATTCTTATGATCCAATTATCTCGACCTGGCCCCATCCTTGACATGTGGGTATTACAATTCAAGGTGAGATTTGAGTGGGGACACAGTCAAATCATTATATGTGTGTGTGTGTGTGTGTTTATGTGTGTGTGTATATGTATATATATGTATATATGTATATATGTATGCATATATATGTATATGTATGTATATATGTATATATGTATGTATATATGTATATATATGTATGTGTATATATATGTGTGTGTATATATATATATATATATACACAGTCTAGTTCTTCCATCAAATCTATTAGTGTTTGCTTTATATGCTTGGGAGCTTCGTTGTTTGATGCATAGATATTTATAATTGCTATATCCTCTTGCTGAATTGACCCCTTAATCATTAGTGACCTTTTTTGTCTCTTTTTACAGTTTTTGATATGTAGTCTATTTTGTCTGATCTAAGTATAGCTACTCCCTTTTTCGTTGTCTCTAGTTGCATGAAATATCTTTTTCCACTATTTCACTTTCAATCTATATGTGTCTTAGGCTCCAAATAAAGGGATGGAGAAATATTTACCTAGCAAATGGAAAGCAAAAAAAGTAGGAGCTGCAATCCTAGTCTCTGATAAAACAGAATTTAAACCAATAAAAATCAAAAGAAACAAACAAGGGCATTACATAATGGTAAAGGGATCAATGCAACAAGAAGAGCTAACTGCCTTAAATATATATGCACCCAATACAGGAGGACCCAGATTCATAAAGTAAGTTCTTAGAGAACTACAAAGAGACTAAGACTCCCACACAACAATATCAGGAGACTTTATAACCCCACTATCAATATCAGACAGATCAACAAGACAAAAAATTAGCAAAAATATCCAGAACTTGAACTCAGCTCTGGAACAAGTTGACGTAATAGACATAATGAGAGTTCCCTTCATTTGGGTATATACCCAGCAGCTGGATTGCTAGATTATATGATAGCTCTATTTTTAGTTTTGTGAGAAAATTGAAAACTGTTCTCCACAGTGGTTGTACTAATTTACATTCCACAAAGGGCGTATCAGGATTCCCTTTTCTTCACATCCTCGCCAGCATTCATTATTGCCTGTCTTCTGAATATAAGCCATTTTAACTGGAATTAGATGATATCACATTCTAGTTTTGATTTGCATTTCTCTGATGATTAGTGATGTAGAGCATTTTTGCATATGCCTGTTTGCTGTTTATATGTCTTCTTTTGAGAAATATCTATTCAAAAGTTTTGCCCATTTTTGATCAGATTATTATATAATATTCCTTCTATAGAGCTGTTTAAGCTCCTTATGTATTCTGGTTATTGGTCCCTTGTCAGATGAGTAGTTTGCAAATATTATTCCCATTCTGTGAGTTGTCTCTTTACTTTGTTGATTGTTTCATTGTCTGTGCAGAAGCTTTTTAATTTGATGTAATCTAATTTGTCCATTCTTCCTCTGATTGTCAGAGATTGTGTCATATTACTCAAGAAATGTTTGCCTATATCAACATCCTGGGAAATTTCCTCCATGTTTTCTTGTAGTATTTTCATAGTTTGAAGTCTTAGATTTAAGTTTTTAAACCATTTTGTATATGGCAAGATATAGTGGTGTAGTTTTATTCTTCTGCATATGGATATCCAGTTTCGCCAGCACCATTTATTGGAGAGAATGCTTTTTCTTCAGTGTATGTCCATAGGAATTTTGTCAAAAAGAAGTTCACTATAGATGTGTAGGTTTGTTTGTGGGTTCTCTGTTTTGTTTCATTGGTCAATGTTTCAGTTTTTATGCCAGTGGCATGCTCTTTTATTGACTATAGCTATGTAGCACAATTTAAAATCAGGTAATGTGATTCTACCAGTATTTTTGCTTAGGAAATCTGTGGCTATTCTGGTACTTTGTGTTTCCATATAAATCTTAGAATATATTTTTTTCTGTTTCTGAGAAGACTGTCATAGGTATTTTGATAGGGTTTTAATTTTGGTGGAATTTGTACATTGCTTTCAGTAGTCTAGACAGCCTCAACATCACTGGTCGTTAGAGAAATGGAAATATAAACCACAATGAGATATCATCTTAATCCAGTTAGAATGGCAATCATTAGAAAGTCAGAAAACAACAGATGCTGAAGCAGTTGTGGAGAAATAGAAACACTTTTACACTGTTGGTGGGAGTGTAAATTAGTTCAACCATTGTGGAAGACAATGTGGTGATTCCTCAAGGATCTAGGACCAGAAATACCATTTGACCCAGCAATCCCATTACTGGGCATATACCCAAAGGATTAGAAATTATTCTAATATAAAGACACATGCACACATATATTTATTGCAGCACTACTTATAATAGCAAAGACTTGGAACAAATCCAAATGTCCATCAATGATAGACTGGATAAAGAAAATGAGCACATATACACCATGGAATACTATGCAGCCAGAAAAAAGAATTAGTTCATGCCCTTAGCAGGGACATGAATGAAGCTGGAAACCATCATTCTCAGAAAACTAACACAGAAACAGAAAGCCATACACTACATGTTCTCACTCATAAGTGGGAGTTGAACAATGAGAACAGGACACAGGGAGGGGAACATCACACACTGGTGGCTGTCAGGAGTGGGGTAAAGGGGAGGGAGAACATTAGTACAAATACTAATGCATGCAGGGCTTAAAACCTAGATGACAGATTGATAGGTGCAGCAAACCACCATGGCAAATGTATACCTATGTGAGAAACCTGCACATTCTGCACATGTATCCCAGAACTTAAAGTAAAATAAAAAATAAATAAGTATTGATTCTTCTAATTAATGAACATGGAATCTCTTTCCATATTTTGGTGACTTCTTAAATTTATTTCATTGGTATTTTATAGTTTTATTCTATAGATCTTTCACTGCTTTGGTTAATTTCAATTTCATTTATGACTCTTGTAAATGGAATTACATTTTATATTTATGCTATAGATTGTTTACTGTTTGAAAATAAAAATGTTACAAATTGCTGTGTGTTAATTTTGTATTCTGCAACTTTACTGAATTTATCAGTTCTAATAGTTTTTTTTAATCTTAAGGATTTTCCAAATATAGATAATAATATCTGCAAACAAGGATACTTTTTCTTCTTTTTCTTTTTTTTTTAACTGTTATTTTGAGTTTGGAGGTATATGTGAAAATATTTACCTGGGTAAACATCTGTCACAGGGGTTTAATTTACATAATATTTTATCACCCATGTATTAAGCCCAGTACCAATACGTGTATCTTTTCTGCTCTTCTACCTCCTCCCACTCTCCTCTCTTGAGTAGAACTCAGTGTCTGTTGTTTTCCTCTTTGTGTTGTTACATTCTTACCAATTAGCTCACACTCATGATTGAGTATATGCAATATTTGGTTTTCTGTTCCTGCATTAGTTTGCTAAGGATAATAGCCTCTAGCTTCATCCATGTACCCACCTATGAACTAGTCTCTTTTTTATGGCTGCATATTATTTCATGGTGTATATGTACTACATTTTCTCTATTCAATGTGTTATTAATGGGCATTTAAGTTGAATCCATGTCTTTTGTATTTTGAATATTGCTGCAATGGGCATTCACATGCATGAATCTTTATGGTAGAATTATTTATATTCCTCTGCATATATACCCAGTAATGAGATTGCTGGGTCAAATAGTAGTTCTGCTTTTAGCTCTTTGAACAATCACCATACTGCTTTACACAATGGCTGAACTAATTTACACCCCCTCCAGTAGTATATAAGTGTTTTATTTCTTTGAAACCTTGCCAGCATATTTTATTTTTTGACTTTTTAATAGTAGCCATTCTGGCTGGTGTGAGATGGTGTCTCACTTTTTTGTGAGATACCTCGGCTCACTGCAACCTACACCTCCCAAGTTCAAGCAGTTCTTCTGCCTTAGCCTCCTGAGTAGCTGGGACTACAGGCGTGCACTACTATGCCTGGCTAATTTTTGTGTTATTAGTAGAGATGGCATTTCACCATGTTGGCCAGGCTGGTCTCAAACTCCTGACCTTGTGATCCACCTGCCTTGGCCTTTCAAAGTTCTGGGGTTACAGGCATGAGCCACCGTGCCCGGCCCTCATTGTGGTTTTGATTTGCATTTCTCTAATGATCATTAGTATTGAGCTTTTATTCATATGCTTGTTGTCTGCCTATAAATCTTCTTTTGAGAAGTGTCTGCTCATGTCCTTTGCCCACTTTCTAATGAGGTTATTTGCTTTTCTTTTGTAAATTTGCTTAAGTTCTTCATACATGTTAAATATTAGACTTTTGTCAGATGCATATTTTGCAAATATTTTCTCATATTATGTAGCTTGTCTGTTTACTATGTTGATAGTTTATTTTGATGTGCAGAAGCTCTTTAGTTTAATTACATCCCTCTTGTCAATTTTGCTTCTGTTGTGACTGATTTGTTGTTTTTGTCATAAAATCTTTGCCCATTTATATATTGAGAAAGGTATTGCCAAAATTCTTATCTGAGGTTTTTACCATTTGGGAGTTTACATTTAAGTCTTAATCAGTTTTGAGTAGATTTTTACGTATGGTGTAAGGAAGGGGTCTAATTTAAATCTTCTGCATATGGGCTAGCCTGTTTATCCAGCACCATTAATTGAATAGGGGGTCTTTTCCCATTGCTAATTTTTGTCAACTTTCTCAATGATCAGATGGTCATAGATGTGCTGCCTTATTTCTGAGTTCTCTGTTTTGTTCCATTGATCTATGTGCCTGCTTTTGTATCAGTGCCATGCTGTTTTTGTTACCATACACTTGTAGTATACTTTGGAGTCAGGTAATGTGATGCTTTCGGATATGTTGTTTTTGCTTAGTATTACCTTGGGTATTAGGGCACTTTTTGGTTCCATATAAATTTAAAAAATTTTTTTTCTAGCTCTGTGAATAAGGCCATTGGTACCTTCATAGAAATGGCATTGAATCTATAAATTGCTTTGGGCATTAACAGTAGCATAGACATTTTAATTGTAATGATAAAAATGATAATTTTGTATCAATATCTTTTTAATAATAAAAGCAGTATGGTCGTTTTAACGATATTTATTCTATTGATGAGCATGAGGTGTTTTTGCATTTGTTGGTGTCTTCTTTGATTTATTTGAGGAGTGTTATGTAATTTTCAGTGTATAGATCTTTTACCTTCATGGATATCTGCATTTCTAGGTGTTTTACTCTTTTTGTGGCAACTGTGAATGGAGTTGCCTTTCTGACTTGGCTCTTGTTTTGGCTTTTGTTGGTGTATAGGAATGAGAGTGTTATTTACACATAATTTCATATCCTGCAACTGTGTTGAAGTTGTTTGTAACCTGAAGAAGCTTTTGGTCCAAGACTATGGGGATTTCTAGATATAGAATCAGGTCACCTAAAAACAGAGATACAGAGATAGTTTGTCTTTCTCTCTCTCTCTTTTTTTTTTTTTTTTGGATGCCCTTTATTTATTTATTTTTTTCTTCTGCCTGATTGTTCTGTCTAGGATTTCCAATACTATGTTGAATAAAAGTGGTGAGAGAGGGTATCTTTGTCTTATGTTGGTTTTCAAGAAGAATTCTGCTAGCTTTTGCCCATTCAGTATAATATGAGCTGTTAGTTTGTCATAGATGACTCTTATTATTTTGAGTTATGTTCACTCAATACCTAGTTTATTGAGAATTTTTAACATAAAATGTTGTTTACTTTTATTGAGAGCCCTTTCTATGTCTATTGAGATAACCATGTGATTTTTGTCTTTATTTCTGTTTATGTGGTAAATCACATTTATTAATATGTATATGTCGAACCAACCTTGCATCTCAGAGTTGAACTTAGTTGATCATGGTGGATTAGCTTTTTGATGTGCTGCTGGATTCAGTTTGTAAGTATTTTGTTAAGGATTTCTGCATGAATGTTTATCAGTGATATTGGCTTGAAGTTTTTATTTTGTTGTGTCTCTTCCAGGTTTGGGTATCAAGATAATGCTGACCTCACAGAATGAGTTGGGAAAGAGTCCCTCCTCCTCAATTTTTTGAAATAGTTTCTGTAGAAAAGATACCAGGTCTTTTTGTACATCTGGTAGAAATCAGCTTTGAATCCATTAAGTCTCAGGCTTTCTTTGGTTGGTAGGCTATTTATTACTGATAAACTTTTAGAGCTCATAATTGACCTTTTCAGGGAATCAATGACTTTCTAGCTCAGTCTGTGGAGGGTGTATGTGTCCAGGAATTCTCCATGTCTTCTAGGGTTTCTAGTTTGTGTTCATAAAAATGTTCATAATAGTCTCTGTTTTTTTAATTTTTATTTCTTTGGGGTCTGTAACATTTTCTTCATCTTTTCTAATTGTGTTTATTTGGATCATCTCTCTGTTCCTATGTATTAATCTAGCTAGTGGCGTATCTATTTTAACAAAATCTCAGTAAACCAACTCCTGGATTCTTGTATCTTTTCAAAAGTTTTTCACATGTTAATTTCTTTCAGTTCAGGTCTGACTGTTATTGTTTTTCATCTTCCATTAGCTTTGGGGTTGATTCATTCTTGTTTCTCTAATTTTTTTTTAAGTTATGAGGATAGGTTGTTACTTTGAGATCTTTAAATTTTTAGATGTGCACATTTAATGCTGTGAATTCCCCTCATAACACTGCCTTATCTGTTTCCCAGAGATTCTGGTATGTTTGTATTTTTATTCTCATTATTTTCAAATAATTGCTTGATTTTTGCTTTTATTTTATTATTTACCCAAAAATCATTAAGGAGTGTGTTAATTTTTACCTTATTGCATGGTGTTGACTGATATTTACAGTCTTGACTTATTTTTTATTGTTTTGTTGTCCAATAGTGTACTTGGTATGATTTTGATTCTTTAACATTTGTTGAAAATTGTTTTATGGCCAATTATGTGGTCAATTTTAGATTACGTCCCATGTGCTCATGAGAAAAATGTCTATTCTGTTTTTTGGGGTACAGAGTTTTATAAAGGTTAATCAGATCCATTTTGTCTAATATTAATTTAGTTCCTTTATATCTTTGTTAATTTTCTGCCTCAATGATCTCTCTAATATTGTCAGTACAGTGTTGAAGTATCTCATTATCATTGTGTGGGAGTCTATATCTCTTTGTAGGTCTCTAAAAACTAGCTTTATAAATCTGGGTGCTCCTGTGTTGGGTACATATACATTTAGGTTCATTAGGACTTCTTGTTAAATTGAACCCTTCACCATTATGCAATGCCCTTCTTTGCCTTTTTTGAGCTTTGCTAGTTTGAAATATATTTTGTCTCAAATTAGAGTTGCAACTCATGCTTCTTTTTTGTTTTCCATTTTCTTTGGAGATTTTCCTCCATAACTTTATTTTGAGGCTATTTGAGTCTGTTTTCATACTGCTATATAGAACTGCCTAGGACTGGGTAATTTATAAATAAAAGAGGTTTATTGACTCACAGTTCCACATGGCTAGGGAGGCCTCAGGAAACTTACAAAAGTGGTGGAAGATACTTTTTAACAGGGCCATAGGAGACAGAATGAGTTCCAACAGGGGAAATGCCAGATGCTTACAAAACCATCAAATCTTGTGAGAACTCATTCGCTATCATGGGAACAGCATAGGGGAGTCATCCCTATGATTCAGTTACCTCCACTTTGTCTCTCCCTTGACAAATGTGAAATTATGGGAATTATGGGGACTGCAATTCAAGATGAGGTTAGGGAGGGGACACAAAGCCTAACTGTATCAGAATGTCATTATTTGGGAGATGGGTCTCTTTATAACAGCATACCATTGACTCTTGCTTTTTAATCCAGGTTGACATTCTGTACCTTTTAATTGGGGCATTTAGCCTGTTTACATTAAAGATTTATAATGATATTTATAGTGACACTGGTCTGTGTGTTTGTGTGTTTTTGTATTAGCTGGTAGTGGTCTTTCCTTTCTATATTTAGTGCTCCTTTCAAGATATCTTGTAAGGCAAGTCAGGTGGTAATGAATTCCGGCAAGTCAGGTGGTAATGAATTCCCTCAACTTTTGCTTATCTGAAAAGAATCTTATTATTCCTTCACTTAGGCAGCTTAGTTTGACTGAATATAAATTTCTTGGCTGAAGATTTTTTTCTTTAAATATATTGAATATAGGTCTCTAATCTTTTCTGCTTTATAGTGTTTCAGCTGAAAGGTCCATTGTTCATCTAATGGGGTTTTCTTTGTAGGTGACCTGTCCTTTCTCTTTAGCTTACTTTAACATCTTTGCTTCTTTTCTCTTCTCAACCTTGGAAAATCTGATGATCTTGGGGATGATCTTTTTATGTAGAATATTTCAGGAGTTCTCCATATTTTCTGATTTTGACTGGTGGCCTCTCTAGCAGGGTTGACAATGTTTTCATGAATATGTTGAAATTTCTTGAAATATGTTTTTCAAGTTGTTTACTTTCTCTTCTCCCTTTCAGGGGTGTTAATAATTCATAGACTTAGCCTTTTTATATAATCCTACACTTCTCAGAGGTATTGTTCCTTCCTTTTTATTTTTCTTTTGCTATTTTGGTCTGACTGTCTTATTTCAAAGAACCAGTTTTTAAGTTCTGAGATGTTTTCATCAGCTTAGTTTATTCTGCTGTTAATACTAGTGATTGCATTGTGAAATTCTGGTATTATATTATCCAGTTCTTTCATACCTTGTAGTTTTCTTTTGTTTTGTTTTGTTTTTTCATTGGCTACTTTGTCCTTCAGCTTCTGCATTGCTTTACTGTGATTCATATTTTCCTTGATGTGGGATTTGCCATTCTCCTGAATCTTGATGATATTTGGTTCTATCAATATTTTGAATTCTATTTCTGTCATTCTGGTCAATTCAGCATGATTAAGAACTCTTGTTGGAGAACTGGTGCAGTTTTTTGAAGGACATATCACTATCTGACCATTTGAGTTATTGGAGTTCTTGAGATTTTTTTTCTCATTTGTTAGTGTGGATACTATTTTATTAATAACCACAGTGTAGATTGAGAACAGTCCATAGACTTCTTTCCTGGATGTTTTTACCAGGACAAGTCTTTGTGAAGGGTCCTCAATTAAATCTGTCCTCTTGTTTATGTTTTCAGATGGAGGTATGTCAGTGAGATGTTTTCATGTTGAAGCTCTGGGATGTAATCCAGCTGGTAGCACTTAGGCTTATTGGTCAGTTGGTAGACTCTTGGTTGGTTATTTAACCCTGTTTCCTCACAGTTGCAGCCATGTTCCTTCTCTATGCTCTAAAATTGTGGATTTCTCTCCCCCTTGACTGCTGGCTGTAGATTGCAACTTGGCACTCCTGGGCTGCCCACTGCAGTTTTGGGGTAAAATCAGTATTATGTTTCTTTCCTAACTTGGAGGTAGCAGAGAAAGGGATCTTAGTAGTAGTTTTCTCCTGGAGGCTCTACCCTAGGGAGACACAGGTCAGCAATCACTCAGTGCAATAGCCCAAGATTGACGGTAAGTACTGTGGGCTCAAGTCAGCAGTTCCCTGTCTGGTGACAAGAAGTGGGGGTGGGGTGGAGTGAGTGGAACCCATGGGAAATGGACTGGCCTCCTCTCCTAGAGTTGAGTGCAGCTTGATGGAAGTGTGGATAAGGCACTTAGGGTCTTTCCTTCTTTGTTAGTTTGAGGGTGGCAAGGGCAGTTCTACTGAAAAGGCAGTGGCAGAGACTTTCAGTTGCCCCTGAAGGTTCTGTCCAGGGAGTTGCTGAGTTGCTACTGGTTTAATAGCTCTTGCATGAGGTGGCTGAAGACCCAGCCTTGGAAGATCTTCCTGGTGAGAAGATATGAAAATCTGCACTTGACTTTTTTTTAAATTTGGATGCACTTTATTTTTTTTTCTTGTCAGATGATTCTAAGTATGATTTCCAGTATTATATGAAATAACAAAGGTGAAAGTGGGCAAATTTGTTGTGTACCAGATTGTATTAGACTATTCTCACACTGCTTTGAAGAAATACACAAGCTGAGTAATTTATACATTAAAACAAGATATTCTGTCTTTGGCAACAATGTGGATGAAACTGAATATCAGAATGTTAAACAAAATAAACCAGGCACAGAAAACAAACATTGTGTATTTTTACTATTTGTGTAATCTAAAAGTCAAAACAATTAAAACTCATGATGATAGAGAGTAGAATAATGGTTTTCCAGAGGTGAGATACAGTAGTGGGTGGGTAGAGGGGAGTATGGGATGGTTAATGACTACAAAAAAAAAAAAAAAAACAAAGAAAGAAACAATAAATAAGACCTAGTATTTGATAGTACAGCAGGGTGACTATAGTCAATAATATAATCATACATTTAAAAATAAATTAAAATGTAATTTGATTGTAACACAAAGGATTAATGATTGAGATAATGAATATCTCATTTTCCATGATGTGATAATTGCACATTTCATGCCAGTATAAAAATATCTCATGTATTTCATAAATATATTCACCTACTTTATACCCACAAAATTAAAATTTTTAAAATAAAAAAACTCTATTGTATTTCATTCACAAGAAATCAACTTTAATTATAAAGAGACACATATGTTAAATTTAGAGGGACAGAAAATGATACACCATGCTAGCATTAATAAATACAAAATTGGAGTAGTTATATCAATGTTTTATTAAAGATATATACATATTGACAAAGTGATTCATTCTCAACAAATATGTAACAATTATTAATGTGTACACACCTAACAGTAGAGCATCAAAATACATGATGCAGAAACTGATAGAATTGCAAAGAGAAATAGATACATCCATTGTTATAGCTGATAATTTGACATATTTGTTTCAGTAATGGGAAGACACATCAGATATAAAATTAGTAAGGATATAGTTAAACCTAACAAGACAATCAATCAAAGGAATATTATTGTCATTGATAAAATAATTGTTACAACAACAGCATAACATACGTTATTCTCCAGTTTGCATGGAATATTCCCCAAAATATATTTCATTGGCTTACATCTGTAATCCTAGCTTCTTGAGAGGCAGAGGCTGGAGGATTTCTTGATGCCAAAAGTTTGAAAATCAGCCTGGGAAATATACTGAGAACCCTCCTCTGTTAGTCCATTTCCACACTGCTGATAAAAACATACAGGAGACTGGAAAATTTATACAATAAAAGGTTTATGGAACTTATAATTCCAAGTGGATGGGGAAGCCTCACAATCATGGTGGAAGGCAAGGAGGAGCAAGTCATATCTTCCATGAATGGCAGCAGGTAAAGTGAGAGCTTGTATGGGAAAACTCCACCTTATAAATCCATCAGATCTTCTGAGGCTTATTCACTCTCATGAGAACTGCATGAGAAGGACCTGCCTCGTAATTCATTTACCTCCATCTGGGTCCCTCCCACAACATGTGGGAATTAAAAATGAGATTTGAGTGGGGACATAGCCATAGCCAAAACTTATCATTCCACATCTGGCCCCTGTCAAATATCACGTCCTCATATTTCAAGCCCAATCATGCCTTCCCAACAGTCCTTCAAAGTTTTAACTTATTTCAGCATTAACTCAAAAGTCCACAGTCCAAAGTCTCATCCACGACAAGGCAAGACCCTTCCACCAATGAGTCTGTAAAACCAAAAGCAGGTTAGTTCCTTTCTAGATAAAGTGGTCGTACAGTATCTGTATTGGGTAAATACAGCCATTTGCAAATGGGAAAAATTGGCCAAAACAAAGGGGCTACAGGCCCCATACACGTCTGAAATCCAGTGGGGCAGTTAAATCTTAAAGCTTCAAAATGATCTCCTTTGACTCCATGTCTCACATCCATGTCACACTGATACAAGTAGTGGATTCCAATGGTCTTGGGCAGTTCCATCCCTGTAGTTTTGCAGGGTACGGCCTCACCTCCTGGTTGCTTTCATGGGGTGGCATTGAGTGTCTGTGGCTTTTCCAGGTGCATGGTGCAAGCTGTCAGTGGATCTACAATTCTAGGGTCTGGAGGACGGTGGCTCTCTTCTCACATATCCACTAGGTGATGTCCCAGTCTGTGTGGGGGTTCTGACCCCAAATTTGCCTTCTACACTGCCCCAGCAAAAGTTCTCCATGAGGCCCCTGCCCCTGAGGCAAACTTCTGCCTGAGCATCCAGGCATTTCTATACATCCTCTGAAATCTAGGCAGAGGTTCCCAAACCCCACTTCTTGACTTCTGTGCACTGGCAGGCTCAACACCACGTGGAAGCTGCCAAGGCTTAAGGCTTGTACCCTCTGAAGCCACAGCCTGACTTCTATGTTGACCCCTTTCAGGCATGGCTGGAGTGGCTGTAATGCAGGGCACCAAGTTTCTAGGCTTCACGCAGCATGATGATTCTGGGCCCAGCCCATTAAACCACTTTTTCCTCCTAGGCTTCCTGGCTTGTGATGGGAGGGACTGCCATGAAGACCTCTGATATGCACTGGAGACTTATTTCCCATTCCCTTGAGTATTAACATTAGGCTCCAGGTTATTTGTGTAAATTTCTGCAGGTGGCTTGAATTTCCTCTCAGAAAATGGACATTTTTTTTTTCTCTTGCACTGTCAGGCTGCAAATTTTCTGAACTTTTATGCTCTGCTTTTCCTGTAAAACCGAATGCTGCTTAGAAATTACTTCCACCAAGTACTGTAAATCATCTCTATCAAGTTCAAAGTTCCACAAATCTCTAGGGCAGAGGCAAAATGCCACCAGTCTCCTTGCTAAAACATAACAAGATTCCTTTTCTCCAGTTCCCAACAAGTTCCTCATTTCCATCTGAGACCAGCTCAGCCTGGACTTTATTGTCCATATTGCTAACAGGATTTTTCACAAAGACATTCAGGAAGTCTCTAGGAAGTTTCATATTCCCCACATTTTCCTGTCTTCTTCTGAGCCCTCCAAATTGGCTGTTACCTGGTTCCTAAGTTACTTCCACATTTTTGGGTACCTATTCAGCAGCATCTCACTCCCAGCAAAAATTTACTGTGTTAGTGTGTTTTCACGCTGCTAATAAAGACATACCCAAGATTGGGTAACTTATACTGGAAAAAGGGTTTATTGGACTTAAAGTTCTATGTGACTGAGGAAGTCTCACAATCATGGTGGAAGTCAAAGAAAAGCAAGTCACAATCTTACATGGATGGCAGCAGACAGAAAGCTTGTGCAGTGAAAAAAACCGTCATATTTCATGAGATTTATTTACTATTATGAGAATAGCATGGGAAAGAACTGGCCCCATGATTCAATTACCTCCCACCAGGTCCCTCCCACATGTGGGAATTCAAGATGAGATTTCAATGGGGACATAGCCAAACCACATTACCTCCCCTTTCTAAAAATAAATTAGCTGGGTGCAGTGGTACATTACTGTAGCCCCAGCTCTCTGGAAGGCTGAGGTGAGAAAACTGCTTGAGCCCAGAAACTCAAGGTTGTAGTGAGCTATTACTTCAACACTGTACTCAAGCCCCAGTGAAAGAAAGAAACACTGTCTCTCACGAAATATATGTAAACACTATACTCTGCCTATAAAATACACTGAAACCATTTTAAATATTAAAAATTGCAATGCCTGTTCTCTGACTACAATGAAATTAAACTGGAAATTAATACTGGAAATATTGCTTTAATATACAAAAATACTTTTAAAGAGTACACTTCTAAATAACATATGTCAAAGATCTAAAAATATATTTTGAACAAAATGACATTGAAAATACAATTATCAAAATTCACAGGATGGAGTAAAAGCAGTGTTAAATTTAAAAATAGCATTGACTGCATATATTGAAGAAAAGAGATTTTAAAATCAGAAATTTCAAATTCCACCTTAGGAAAATGGATAAGTATAAGAAAAAAATGAATAAAAATAAAATAAAATAAAAAGTAGAAAAAACTGAATTCAAAATAATCAGAAGAAAAATAAAATTAAAAATATGAACAGAAATCAAAAAAATTCAAAAAAAAATTAATAGAGAATATCAACAAAACTAAAAGCTGGTCTTTTCAAAAGTTAAAAAATATTCTTGCCATTATAAGAAAACACAAACATACAATTTACTAATGTCAGAAATTAAATAACAAGCATTACTACAGATCCTATGAACATAAAAAAGATACTAAAGGAACATATTGAACTAATACATTTTCAAAAATTGAATACTCTAAATGAAAGAAATAAGTTACTTGAAATACACAATCTGCCAAAATAAAAGTATTACAAAAAATGCTATAAACTAATATTTCTTATGAACATAGATTTTAAAAATTCTCATCACAATGTTAGCAAACTATATTTTAAAAACTATACAAAAAAATATGCACTAAAGACCAAGTTGTATTCATACAATGTATGTAAGGTTGTTTTAACATTCAAAAATAAATGTATATAATTCATCATATTAACTAAACAACAAAAAAATACATGATTGTATCAACAAATGAAAAAAAGTTATTTGACAAAATCCAACACAGATTCATAATTAAAACTCTCAGAAAATTAGAAATTGAAAGGAAATCTCTCAAGTTGATAAAGAACATCTGCCTAAACAAACAAACAAATGAACAGCTAACTTCATACTTGATTGGGAGAAACTAGATGCTCTCTTATCTAAGATTAGGAATAATTTTAAAAGTTCATTTTTTTTCACTTCTTTGCAACATTATAATGGACATCCAAGCTAACGAAGTAAGACAAGAACAGGAAATGAAAAGTATTTAATTTGAGAAGAAAAAAAGTTTGCATTCTCAGATAATACAGTTATCTATGTAGAAAATCAGAACAAATCAACAAAAATCTTCTGGAGAAATTAAGCAATTATAGGAAGGTTGAAGAATACAAGATTAAATGCAAAAGTCAACTATTCATTTATATACTAGTGTTGACTTATTAGAATCCAAAATTAAAAATACAGTGCCAGTATCAAATGCACCAAAAAATTAAGTACATAGAAATAAATCAAATCATATATGTGCAAGATTATCATTAGTCAAACAAAAAAGTCTTCAAAAATTTATAAAACTCAGATAAATAAATATTTAAAGTACATATAAGGAAAGATTCACTATTGTCCAGATATCCATTTTTCTATTTTGATGTATTCATTTAAAAACAATCTCAATCAGAATTTCAATAAGTTATTATGTAAATACCAACAATTTTTAAGTTTATACAAAAAAATATACAGAATAGCTAATATAATCTTGAAGAACAAAAACATAGCTGAAGGACTAAAATGTTTATCCTCAAGATTTATTATAAAAGTACAATAATCAATGTGATATCTGTGAAGAAAAAGACAAGTAAAAAATTGTTATGAAATAAACAGAAGCATACTAGCACAGTCAACTAATTTTGATAAGAATCAAAAACAATTAAATGGAGAAAATATTTGGTTTTTTTTTCAATAAACACTTGCCTTTATAACCAATTACACTGGAACAGCTGGATATGTAATGCAAAGAAAAAAGAAATCTGGATGCAGATGTTACAGTCTTTATACAAATTAACTCAAAATTGATTATAGACCTAAATGGAAAATGAAAAACAAAAAAAGATAACTCCTAGTATATAACATCTGGATGTCTTTGGGTTTGGCAATGATATTTTAAATCAACCACAAAAGTAAAATTTATAAAATATATAATAATTTAGACTTTATTAAAATAAAAATGTCGGCTCTAAGACAGTATCAAAAAATAAGAAGATAAGCCATAGACTTGGGAATATATTTGCAGAAAACATATAAATAATTGTATCTGAAATATACAAAAAAAAATCAAAACTGCATTAAGATACCATCTCACATCAGTTAGAATGGTGATCATTAAAAAATCTGGAGACAACAGATGCTGGAGAGGATGTGGAGAAATAGGAACACTTTTACACTGTTGGTGGGAGTGTAAATTAGTTCAACCCTTATGGAAGACAGTATGGCACTTCCTCAAGGACCTAGAACTAGAAATTCCATTTCACCCAGCAATCCCATTACTGGGTGTATACCCAAAGGATTATAAATCATTCTATTATAAAAACATGCACACGTATATTCATTGCGGCACTGTTTACAATAGCAAAGACCTGGAACCAACCCAAATGCTCATGGATGATAGACTGGGCAAGGAAAATGTGGTACATATACATGATGGAATACTATGCAGCCATAAAAAATGATGAGTTCATGTCCTTTGTAGGGACATGGATGAATCTGGAAACCATCAATCTCAGCAAACTGACACAAGAACAGAAAATCAAACACTGCATGTTCTCACTCATAGGTGAGTGTTGAACAATGATAACACATGGACACAGAGAGGGGAGCATCAGACACTGGGGGCTGTTGGGGCTAGGGTAGGGACAGCAGGGGGTGGGGTGGTTGGGGAGGGACAACATGGGGAGAAATGCCAGATATAGGTGACGGGGGGATGGAGGCAAGAAAACACATTGCCATGCATGCACCTATTCAACAATCCTGCATGATCTGCACATGTACCCCAGAATCTAAAGTACAATTTTAAAAAAAACTCAACAAAACAAAATGAACAACCTGATTAAAAATAGACAAAAGATCTGACCAGACACTTCACCAAAAAAGATATACAAATAAAAACAAACATATAAAATATGCTGTATATATTTTGTTACAACATAATTGCAAATTAAAACAACGAGATGCATAGCAATAGAGAGTAAAATGGTGATTACCAGAGGCTGGAGTGGTTGGAAGGGTGGGTTTAAAAATATCTTGGTTATAGGAAACAAAATTACACTTTGATAAAAAGAAATAGTTACTGCTTCATCTAAGTGTAATTCCCTCTAAGTGTAATTTTGTATCTTGTAACCTATATCTTTTCAACCCTATCCTTCCAACCACCCCAGCCTCTGGTAATCACTAGTTTACTCCCTATATTTTGCTGGAAAATATAGATAATAATACACTGTACTTTTGAAAATTGCTGAGAGTGGATATTAAGTACTGTCTTCAAAAATAACTATTAGGTAATGCATACACTAATTAGATGGATTTAACCATTCCAAAAATGTATAATCAATATATTACATTATATATGATAAAGACATAGAATTTCATCTACAAATGTAAATTAAATCTAAATAAATTTGAAAATAAATAAATAAAATTATTATAGACACAGAAAGACTATTTACCACATGGTGTTTTTGAAGCATTTCTGTTTAATCAAAAGTAACTTTAATACATTTTTATTTTTTATTAGATACTATTTTCTACTTGCAGAAGAAAAAAATTTCTCAATGGTATATATATGCGTATTTTAAACTTTTGTTAGGTAAATGGAACAAAAATTTGTGAATATACAATCCAGAGAGTCTACAAGACATTCGGCAAAAAAAAAAAAAATAAGAAAAAATCATCTATAATAATATAGTTCTAAAAGGAAAAAAAAAGTACAACAATGAGATAGCACTATACATCTATTAGAATGGTGAATATACAAAACACTGACAACACCAAATAGTGACATAAATGTGGAGCAAGAAAAACTTTCACTCATTTATGGTAGGAATGCATAACAGTGTGTCTATTTTGAAAGAGTGTCAGAAATGACTTTTTAAAAAATAACTTATTTAGGGGTACATGAACAGGTTAGTCACATAAGTAAATTTTGTGCCATGGGGGTTCAGTTTACAGATATTTCACCACTCAGACAATAAGCATAGTACCCAATAAGATAATTTTGATCTTTACCCTCATCCTTCCCTCCATTTTCAGGTAGGCACTGGTGTGTATTGTCCCCTTCTCTGTGTCCCCATATGTACTAATTGTTTAGCTCCCACTGGTAAGTGAGAAAATCCAGTATTTAGTTTTCTGTTCCTATGTTAGTTCACTTAGGATAATGGCCTCCAAATCCATCAATGTTGCTGCAAAGGACATGATCTCCTTTTTTTTTTTCTTTCTTTTTTTTTTTTTTTTAAATCACTGTGTAGTACTTGTATGTAATATATTTTCTTTATCTAGTCTACTAAAGATGGATATTTACATTGATTCAATTTCCCTGCTATTGGTTGGGAATTCTGATGAGATGAACATACATGTATATATTTCTTTATGACAGAATTATTTATTTTCCTCTGGATATATGCCCAATAATGGGATTGTAGGGTGGAATGGTAAATCTACTATGAGTTCTTTGAGCAATCACCAAACTGTTTTCCACAGTGGCTGAGCTAATTTATATCTCCACCAGCAGTACATAAGCATTCTCTTTTCTCTGCAACCTCATCAGCATCTGTTAATTTTTGACTTTTTAATAATAGCCATTCAGACTGTTGTGAGATGGTGTCTCAATTTGCATTTCTCTGGTGATTAATGATGTTGAACATTTTTACATGCTTGTTGGCTTATTGTATTTCTTTTTTAAAGAAAAGTTTCTGTTCATATCCTTTACCCACTTTTTGATGGGGTTGTTTGATTTTGATTGTTAATTTATTTATATTAGTTATGGATTCTGGATATTAAAACTTTGCTAGATGCAGAATTTGCTAATGATTTTTTTCCACTTCTGAAGGTTGCCTGTTTACTCTTGGGGGTAGTTTCCTTTGCTAAAACTTAGAATTGAGTTTGGGATAAAAATGTGTCTCAGGAGGCTTGCATGGGCTTCTCATAATAAGCCAAAAGCTAAGGTGAAACTGAAATTGAGTCCTCCTCCAACAAGAGAGAGAAAAGGATGTCTTGTGACATGTCAAGATAACTGGTGGTTGTAGTTACACTTGCTAGTATTTGGGTACATGGTGCTTGGCTTTGGTTAGCTCCCTTAGTCTTACTTTTCCAAAAGGAAACTTCCAAATGATGGGCATTCTATTTAATCCTACCACCTGGTAGGATTTACAGAATAATTGCTCAGAACTAGAATATTGATACAGGTTTTTATATTACCTATCCCACTTGTTCTTTCTGAGCTACAGCTGAAGATTACTGGTTGGTTCACAGGAACAAGAAAGGTTAGTCTAAAAATGTAGGCAAACAAAAACAACTAATGAGTTTAGAATTTAATGGCAAATGTATAATACGTTTTGAAATATAATTTCTCTCTCTCCAGTTCTCATTTTTGTTAAAACAAATCATCATAGGACTGACTTGTTTGAAGAGTTGACTTATGTCTTGTACTTGGACTGCTTATTTGTATAAAGTGTATCAAGAATAATTATTTCTACAAAAGCCCTTTCGATTAGCTTTAATGAAACTCTGTTCCAAAAGGAATCTCAGATAAGATCTTTTAAAGCTGAGTCTAGCCATGGGTTTGTATCCTCAAATATATGTTCTGTGAATTGGGTGAACTTTTTTTTTTTTTTTTAGATGGAATCTTGCTATGACACCCATATTGGAGTACAATGGCATGATCTTGGCCCACTGCAACCTCTGCTTCCTGGGTTAAAGTGATTCTCCTGCCTCAATCTCCTAAGTAGCTGAGACTACAGGCACATGCAACCACACTCAGCTATTTTTTATATTTTTAGTAGAGACAAGGTTTCACCCTATTGTCCAGGCTGGTCTTGAACTCCTAATCTCAAGTGATCTGCCCTTCTTGGCCTCCCAAAGTGCTGAGGTTACAGGTATGAGCCACCACTAGCCGCTGATCTCCTCTTAAGGTCCCAAGATAAACTTGGATCTTCTTGGCCTGTTAGAAAGTGACATTCTTTACATTCCACAGGTCAGGAAATTTGTACAGAGATTGTATAAACAAGGGTATGAGGCCAATCTCCCCACTGGTCCTTTATAAGCTCTGCAAGTCAAGCTTGACCCTTTAAAGGAAAGCATACCCTTCCAGTCAAAGTCTTGATAAAATAACCAGCTTCCCCAATTGTGTCCTGTTGCAAAAGAAAAATGGATTCTTACTGCACTGACATGAACAAGTATATTGCCATAAGTTAAGAATGCTCATAGATAGTTTACAAATGCTAAAGGAAACAGGCAGAGAGAAACCAACATGCTTCAAATTTTGCTCACAGGAATATACCTTAACCCTTGTTTTGCTAGATATTTGTGAACATTGTAGCTCTCTATGAGTCCTGTACATTTTCCTTTATTCCAATGTTACAATATTCAAAAATATCAGAAATCTTTATTTGAGAGCACCTGGTAGAGTTTTATAGCTTATTATAAAGCATCTTTTGAAATGGATTAAAACAATACAATCGTCTGTGAATAACAAAATCTCAAGGGTAGTTACACTTAAAAACACAATTGACAAAGAAGTTTGGTTACTCTGTGGTTCACAATAACTTAACACAACAATCTTAATTATAATTGATAGCGTATACTAAGACATTAGAATTTTAGAAATCCCATACAATTTGAGGATGTATATTAGCATTAATTTCCTAAATATAACCTAAAGAAAATTGAACATTATTTTGGCAATTTTATGTGCCTAAATATGCCAAATAATCCTGTTTACCTCTTTTTTGGAGGTTTCAGTGGCCCTCTGACCCATCCAAAAACCTAGGCACTAGGAAAGACAATTTTGAAACTGAAGTTTGATTTTCAACAGGCTTGTAAATATGTTTGAGGTTTAAAACACTTGATATTATAAAATAGAATTCTAGATTACCATAACTTTTTTATTTTGCCAAAATGATGACTCAGAAATTTTAAAAAAGCAAAAACCTTTTATAACCCTTTACAAATTTTGCCAAACAGCACATTAGTGCCTTAAGAAAACCTTTTTGTGCTTTTATTTCAATTTATAGAAAAAACATATAATACCTTTTATTTTTAATTTAGTTAATATGTTCACAGAAATAACTTTTTCTGCAAGATTAATTTTCACAATCCTTCCACTAATTGTTTGAACCTTTAGCTTTATCCTACTTAATTCAAAACAATCCTCTAACCCTAGGCCAATTTTACAATTAATGCCTTCTAATTATCTCTTACTAAAAAATATATTTTATTGTTCTCACACACCTTGCATGTATACCTTGTTTCCAATAGTATGAATTACATGTCATAATGATAACTCCTAGCAATTTTTTATGTAAAATTGTGACTTTTAATGTAAAACCTAGTAAGTTGTTTTAATTGTGTGTTAGGTGCAGACAAGATTTGACACCCAGCTGTTTTAATTGTGTGCTAGGTGCAGCCAAGATTTGACTCCCAGCATAACTAAGTGCGTCGTTAGTTCCATGTCTTCCCAGGCCTTGCCAATTGTGAAGCTGGCAAGTCAAATAGTTCTCAAAACACAAAAGGCAGTTTATAACCTTAAAACACCTAGCAAACTTTGCATGTGACCTGCATAATTTAGTTCACCTATTCACATTTTGAGGACATTGCTTCTTACCAAAAATCTTTAAGGCTGTTTTTTATTTATCAAATATTAAAATCATGTGAACTGAATGGTACCACAGCTTTTATTTTCCCTTTGGAAAAAAAATATTTGATCCAAGTGCTTGTCTTCCTTTATGCCAAATTAATTAGAGCTCTATTTACAGACATCCTACACAACACATATATAGTTATACAGAAACGCAGAAGAAAACCCAGTTGCTGCTGGTGTTTTTTAAGAGACACAGCTAGGAAAATACGCAGATATGAAACCAGAAAAGGCTGATGCCCTAAGGCAGGATTGCTAAACAAAGCCTTGCAACTGGGTTATGGGCCACACCCCCAAGATGTAAAACAAGGTGGAGGCACAAAATGAAGTTTAATATAAACCATACAGACATGCAAATCACACTAGATTGGCTACAGCTTAACATCAGACCCACAAATCCTTTTTCACAATTAAAACTTCAGGGAAAGTGTAAACAGGGATCCTTATTATTCCTAGTCTAGTGAAACGTCTTCTAAAAGAAAAAAAAACATCACTTAAAAGTTAACTGCTTACTGAGTGGAGAAAAAGAAGAAAGGAAGCAGTTTTGAAATGCCTGGGAAAGAACCTCTTATCCTTATGCAACTGGTTCCTCTACCAGGGAGAGAAGCTTAATTACTCTCCAGTGAATTTGAACACCTAGGCTGGGTGAGGGGAAGATGCTATGAATGTGTGGTGTTCCCCAGATCCAGATTGGAGGGGAGTGGAAGTGAGGAGATGGGGGAAGCCACACATAAAAAGGAAGGAAATGGTCATGGATATCGAGGCTAACCTTCTGAATCCCTAGGAGTGATGGGGGTCGGGGCATAATTTCTCCTACTCTCAGAAGTCTGAGTGTGAGGCTGGGTGTGGTGGCCCATGATTGTAATCCCAGCACTTTGGGAAGCTGAGATGGGTGGATCACCTGAGGTCAGGAGTTTGAGAACAGCCTAGCCAGCATGGTGAAACTCTGTCGCTACTAAAAATACAAAAATTAGCCAGGCATGGTGGATGGCCCCCATAATCCCAGTTACTTGGGAGGCAGAGGCAGGAGAATCACTTGAACCTGGTAGGCAGAGGTTGCAGTACACTCCAGTTAGGGTATATGGGTAACAAGAGCAAAACTCCATCAAAAAAAAAAAAAAAAAAAGGAAGAAAAAAGAAACAGAAAAAGAAAAAGTAAAATCCAGGGGTGAAAATGCTTGGAAACAACAATGAGAAGTTTTGAGTCCCCATTTTACTCACCCCTTGTCAAGCTCCATGTTCTGGGCATCAAAAATGTTGTAGGACTTTCTTCTTAGTTTAGCTAAAAACAGAGTTCTTGTCACATGGCCATGAAAAATTAGGTTCACAGATAATTTGAAGGAGAGGACAAATGGAATTTATCGGGGAAAAATAGAACAAAAAGGAAACAAGGGCCTTCTGCAAATCCAGGGTCCCTGCTGGTGTACTTCCCACCTTGCAAATTGAATCTCAGGTTCCACTCAAGGAAAAAGAGGGGTCAGGCTCTCTCTGCTGCATATGGCACACACTTCTGTGGCTCCACACCAGCTTGCACTCCTCCCAGTGCACAGTCTCATTGGAGTGTCTCTGCTGACCCCTCCCCACCTGGCTGTGTCAATAGAGGCTGTGGGTTTATGAGGGCCAAGTATGTATTGGTAAGTTATTTGTATTTTCCCCTCAATTTATCTGTAATTCTAAAACTTTCCTAAAATAAAGTGTAGTTAAAGAAAGAATTATGAAAAGTACACATTTCCAATATTTTCAATGCTTCCACATTTTTCTTTACCAGTGTTCTCTGTATTTTCATGCGGATTTTTTATTCTTTGTTTTCTGTTGTTTTTAGTTTTATAAATGGCCTTCGGTGTTTCTTGCTAGGTAAGGTTGCTAATAATAAATTGTCTCATTTATTGTCGATGTGGGAATGTCTCTATTTTAAATCTATTGCTTAAAGTTAGATTTGACAAATGTAGAAATATTAGTTGAGAGTTTTCTTTATTACATTTTTTCTCTTTGAATATGTAATCCCACTACCTTTTGGCCTCCAGTGTTTCTTATGTCAGTTTTTAATCTGAATGAAATTTGCCTGTAAGTAAGGAATCTTTTTTTTTCCTCCTATCAAGATTTTTCTTCCTGAATTTGCCTTTTGGCATTTTATATATAATGTGGCTGAATGTGGATCCCTTTGTTTTTATCTTAATTTAAATTTGAAGAGCTTTTAGATGTGTAGTTTAATGATTTTAAATAAATTTGGGAATTTATTTAAAACACATTTAAATAATGATGCACATTTGTAGTGTACATGTGATGTTTTGTTACATAAATACAATGTGTAATGATCAAATCAGGAAATTTGGTGTATCCACCACCTCAATTATTTATTATTTCTCTGTTTTGGGTACCTTCCAATTCCTCTCTTATAGCTATTTAAAAATATATAAACATCGTTATTGACTATAGTCTCCCTACTCTGCTGCTGAACATTATAACTTATTCTATCTAAATATATGTTCGAACAAATGAACCAACTTCTTTTTATCCCTTGTCCCACCCATGCAATATGTTTCTACTTTCTATCCTCATAGTGATGATCTTTTTACTCTCCCACATATGAATGAGATCATGGGATGTATGTCTCTCCATGCCTGGTTTATTTCACTGAACATACAGACCTCTAGTTTCATCCATGTTGGTATAACAACAGGATTTTATTTTTTATGACAAACTACTATTCCATTGTGTATATATACATTACACATTCTTATTCAATTTGTCTATTGATGGACATTTAGGTTAATTCCATATTTTAGCTGTTGTGAATAGTGCTGCAATAAACATGTAAGTAAAAAGATCCTTTGATATACTGACTTCTTTTTCTTGGGATAAATACCTAATAGTTGGACTGATGGATAACACAGTAGTTCTATTTTTAGTTATTAAAAACATCTCAATAGTGTTTACCATAGTGGCTTTACTATGGAAAGCCATAGTGGATTTCCACTAACAATGAATAAGAATTCACTTTTATCTGCATAGGGTTTTTGGAATGTTTGTTAATAGTCATTCTAACTGGGCTAAGTTGAATTCTCATTTTGGTTTTGATTTGCATTTCTCTTATGATTAGTAATGTAGAGCTTCTTTTTTCATTTATACGTGTTAACCATTTGTATGTCTTCCTTTGATAAATGTTTATTTATATATTTACTACTACTTCAATTGTGTTACTTAATCATTATTTACTGTTGAGTTTTTAAATTCTGTGTACATTCTTGATATTATTCACTTGTTAGATTTTTTCTCTCATTAAACGGGTTGTCTCTTCACTCTGTTAAGATCTTGCTTTGCTATGTAGAAGCTTTTATATTGTAATGTAATCCAATTAGTCCATTTTTGTTTTTGTTGCCTGTGCCTTGGAGGTCTTAGCCATAAAATGTTTGCTGAGACCAATGTCTTGAAGTGCTTTTTCTGGTAGTGTTACAGTTTCAGGTCTCGCATTTAAGTTGTTACTACTTATTGAGTAGATTTTTTGAATATGTTAAGAGATAGGGGTTTAATTTTATTCTTTTGTACATTGATATATAATTTTTCTAGCATTATTTTTATGTTCTTGGTGTCTTTGTTAAAAATCAGATAACTATACATATGTAAATTTATTTCTGGGTTCTACATTTTGTTTCTCTAGTCTATATGCCTTGTTTTTTGCCAATGCCATAATGTTTTTGTTACCCTAGACTTGTGCATTTTGAAGGCAGATAGTATGATACCTCCAGTTTTGTGTTTTTCACTCAAGATTGCCTTAGCTGTATAAATTTTTTTTTGCTGTTTCATACATAATTTAGATTTTTTAATTTTTGTGGAAAATTACATCAGTATTTTGACAGGAATTGCATTAAACATGTATATTGCTTTGGGAAGTGTGGCCATTTTAATGGTATTAATTGTTCCAATTCATGAGCATGGAATGTCTTTTCATTTGTTTGTTTCTTATTATGTTTATTTCATTTGTATTTTGTAGTTTTCTTTTTAGAGGTATTTCACCTTCTTTGTTACATTTATTTTGGGGTATTTTATTATTTTTGTAGCTATCGTGAATCCAATTGCTTTATTGATTCCTTTCTTAGATAATTCAGTATTCGTATACAGGAATTCAACTAATTTTTAGGCAAATTTTATATCCTGACACTTTACTTACTCTATTTATTACATCTAGGAATAATGTGATAAAGTCCTTAGATTTTTCTTGATATAAGGTCATAACATCAGCAAAGAAAACTATTTGAATTCATCTTTTTCAATTTTAATGACTTTTGTTTCTTTCTCTTGCCTGGTTGCTCTGACTAGGTCTAGTATTATATTGAAAAGGAGTATTGGAAGTGAATATCCTTATCTCATTCCAGTTCTCAAAGGAAATATTTTTAGTGTTACCTCATTGAGTATAAGCCATAGGTCTGTTATATATGGCCTTTATTATGTTGAGATGTGTTCCTTCATGAAGGGATGTTAAATTTGATTAAATGCTTCCTCTGCATTTGTTGAGATGGTCTTATGATTTTTGTTATTCATTCTGTTGAATGATGTATCACATTTTTGTTGTTGTTGTTGAGATGGGGACTTGCTCTCTCAGGCTGGAGTGCTGTGGTGTAATCTCAGCTCACTGCAAACCTCTGTGTCCTGGATTCAAGCTATATGAGATTCTCCTGCCTCAGCCTCCCATGTAGCTGGGACTACAGGCATGTGTCACCATGCCCAGCTAATTTTTGTATTTTTAGTATAGACAGGTTTTACCATGTTGGCCTGTCTGTGTATCACATTTTTTTTTTATTTTCAAACATTTCACCATTCATGTATCCCTTGGATAAATTACACTTGATTATTGCATATCATATTTCTAATGTGCTATCAGATTCACCTTGCTAGTATTTTGTTGAGAATTTTTCCATCTATGTTCATCAGAGACATTGACCTATAATGGGGTGTGTGTGTGTGTGTGTGTGTGTGTGTGTGTGTTTGTGGTTTTATTATGAGATTGTTGCTGGCATTGTAGAATATGTTAGGAAGAATTTTCTCTTCTACAATCTTTTGAAATAAATTGACAATATTGATGTTAGTTCCTTTGTGAAGCAATCCAATCTTCAACTTTTATTTGTTGAAAAAATTTTAATTACTGATTAAATCTCATTATTTATTATTAGTATGTCCAAGTTTTCTATTTCTTCTGGATTCAATCCTGATGGGTTGTATTTGTCTAGAAATACATTCATTTTCTCAAAGATTTTTCCAGTTTATTAGTGTATAATGGTTAATAATAATTTCTAATTATCTTTTTGTATTCTGTATTGTCAGTTGTAACATCTCATTTTTAATTTTCAGGTTTGTTTATTGTGTCTTAGTTTAGCTATTTGTTTTTCTATTTTGTTTTGTGTTGCTTTTTTAGTCTTCATTTTGTTTAGTTTTGCTCAGATTTTAATTACTTTCTCCATTTTGCTTATTTTTGGTTTGGTTTGTTATTAATTTTCTAGTTCCCTGAGGTGTATTATTAAAGTGTTAATTTAAAATCTTTCTACTTTTTTGACAAAGGTGTTTATTGCTATAAACTTCACTCTTAGCATTACTTCTGCTGTGTCCCATAGGTTTTCATATGTTGTGTTATCATTTTCATTTGTCTCAATATTTTTTTGCTTTCCATTTTAATTTCTTTTTGACCCAATGATCATTCAAGAGTATGTTGTTTAATATACATGTATTTGTGCGGTTTTTGAAAATTCTCTTGTTATTGGTTTTGGTTTTATTCCATTGCTGTCTGAGAATTTGCTTGATATAATTTCTTAAATTTGTTGAGACATATTTTGTGTCCTAACATATGGGGTATCCTGCAAAATATTCCAACTGTTAAGGAGAAGAAGGTAATACAAATGTCTTTTGGGTTCGTTTGGTGCAATATGTGTGTTTAAACCCAATGTAGGTTTTGTTGTGGTTGTTGTTAATATTCTATTTAGATTATCTAATACTGAGAGTGAGGTGTTCACATACCAAACTATTAATGTATTGCAGTCTATCTTTCTCTTTAAAAATTAGAATACTTGGTTTATATATCTGGCTGATCCTGTGTCAGGTGCAAATAAGTTTATAATTTTTTACATCCTCTTTTTTCATTAAGCAAAAACATTAGCTCTTATTATTTTTTAACTAATTTCTTTTTAATCAAACATAAGTAGATCTCTTCTTACTTGGCTTTTGTTTTTGTTTGCATGAAATTTTTTATACCAACCAATTACTTATAGTCTAAATGTGTCTTTACAAGTAATATGAATTTCTTATTCGTAGCATAGTTGAGTCAGTATATAATTATATTTTTGCTCCATTGAGTCAATCTGTATCTTTTAAGTGATTAGCTTAATCTGTTCATATTCAATATTATTATTAGTATATGAGGACTTATTCCTCTTATTTTATAAATTAATTTCTGGTTCCTTTGTAGATTGTTTATTGTTTTCTTTCTCTATTTTTTTTATTATTGTGGCTTGGTTGTCTTTCGGAGTGATAACATTTCAGTTATTTCTCTCCTCTATTCATGTATTGCTCTAGATTGAGTTTTATACTTTCATGGATTTTCATGAAGTTAGGTATCATTCTTTTATATCCAGGTGTTGGACTCCCTTTAGCATTTATTGTAGGGTTAATCTAATTTTAATGAATTTCCTTATATTTTGCTTCTCTGAGAAAGATTTTTTTTTCTTTCAGCACTTTTAATATATCATCCAATTCTCTTCTGGACTGTAATTTCTGCTGAGAAATCAACTATTGGTATATTAGACATTCTCCTTATAAGTGATTAGATTTTTTTTTTTTTGGGTGATTTCAGAATTTTCTTTTTGTATTTGACTTTTCAAAGTTCACCTCCTATGGAATAAAACAATCTGGGAATCTCAGCTTTTTATGCATGAATGTTCAAATGCTTTACTAGAGTTGAAAAGTTTTTAACTGCTATTTTTTAAGTAGATTTTCTATATTTTATATTTTCTCTTTAACTTTTGGTACCTAAAAATTTTGAATATTTGGTTGCTTTATGGTGTCCCTTATCTCATATTGGCTTTGTAAATTCTTATTTATTTATATTTATTTTTGTTCTGCTGGTTTAAGAGACCTGTCTTTAAGTTCTGAAATTCTTTCTCTGCTTAATTTAGTAAATTGTTGAAGTTTTAGAATGTATTGTTAAAAATCTTTCAATGAATTCTATATTTCCATAATTTCTTCTAGGATCTTTTTTTATGATATCTACCTTTTTGATAAACCTTGTATTTATATTTTAAATTATTTGTCTCATTTATTTGTATTGTATTTCTGTATTCTCTTGTAAATCATTAAGCTTCTTTAGGGGAAGTATTTTAAAATCTTTTTATAGGATTTTATAATTATTTTTTATTGTAATCTTTTGTTGGAAAATTCTCCTTTTCATAAGAATTATATTGCGTTTCTTTTTTTGTATTTTTAAATTGATATTTGCACATCTTATCTAACAGCCACTTCCTCCAATTTTTTAAATTTGTTTTATGATGGTCTGGTGAGATTTAGTATAGTATGGTCTATGGTGGCCTCCACTCAGCAAAGCCATGCATGACGAGAACTACCATAATATATCTAAAAAGTGTGATCTTTATCAAAATGTGTCTGGAAGGCAGGACTTCCATGCCAGATTTCCTGGAGGGCTAAGCATTAAGCCAGAGAATTAATCTTGAAACTTAAGGTCTAATAAAATTTTCCCCATTGGGTTTTGGACTTATTTAGAACCTGTCACTATTTTATGCTTTCCTACCCTGCCTTTAGGAAAGAGAATGAATATTTCTTTCCTATTTCATCATTGGATTTTGAAAGCAAGTAGCACTGATTTCACAGGGGCTCAGTTGGAGAAAAAAGTCATCTTAAAGAGAAATGTGCTGGGGTAAGGGGGACCAAGATGGCCAAAATGGAGCTTCCCCAGAGTACAGCTCCTACTGAGTGAGACACAGAACCAGGGCGATATCTGCATCTCTGAGTGAGGTATTGGGTTCATTCCAAAGGGAATGGTTGAACAGCAGGATTAACCCAATAAAAGGTGGTGAAAGCAACCCAATGGGGGTGAGCCAAGGCAAGGTGGGGTACTGCCCCACCTGGGAACTGTATCTGACACAGAAGATCAGGGGCACTTCACCTCCTTGGTACTCCAAATCAAATACAGAGCTTCACTGAGACTTTGGTAGCACACAACCAAGGAAAATGCTATCTGGCTGAGAACCACCCCAAGTTGCAGATCTAGGCAACTGCCCAGGCCAACAGCCCCAGCCAGACCAGTGCCTTGTCAGCGCAGACCAGGATGGAGACTTGGACTAACACTGAGTGGGTTTGTAAGAGGGAACTGCCTGTCTCACAGAAGGGAGAGTTAAAAGCAGTGAGGAGGATACAGCCAGACAGGTCCCACCTCCATAAGATTCAGCAACTGGAATCCCTCTCCCGGGAGAGTTTTGCAGTTAACACACCAGACAAAGCTCCATCTGGGGGCAGTGGGCTTGGCAGATGGAAAGAAGCTCGCCATTGGTAAGGTGGGGCTAATCCCACTGCTATAAGCAGAGACCAGGTGAAGAATAAAGAGCAGCCTGGCTGAGAATAAGGCAGCCCAGCAGCACCTCCACAGGCAGACAATGGACAGATTGTCTCAAGTGGCACACTGACACCCGCGTTTTACTAAAAAAAAAAAAAAAAGAAGAAGAAGAAAAAAGAGCCTCATACAGGAAAAATAACCCCACCTTTAACTGAAAGGACATCCACTCAGAGATCCCACCAGAAATCACCAACTTCAAAAATCAAAGATAGATAAATCCATGTAGATGGGAAGAAACCAGTGCAAAAAGGACAAAAGCATCAAAGTCCAGAACACCTCTCCTCCCTAGAGAGATCACAACGACTCACCAGCAAGGCAAAAAAACAGGTCAGATAATGATTTTGACGAGCTTCAGAAGATGGTTAATAAGAAAGTTCTCTGAGCTAAAAGAACATGTTCTAACCCAATGCAAAGAAACTAAGAACCTTGAGAAAACTATAGATGAAATTCTAACTAGAATAACCAGCCTAGAGAAGAATATAAACGACTTGAAGGAGCTGAAAAACACAGCATGAGAACTTCGTGAAGCATACACAAGATCAAGAAGAAAGGACATTAGAGATTGAAGATCAACTCAATGAAATAAAACAAGAAGGCAAGAAAAGAGTGAAAAGAAATGAACAAAGCTTCCAAGAAATATGAGATTATGTGAAAAGACACAATCTACGCTTAATCAGTGTACCTGAAGAGGATGGGGAAAATGAATCCAAGCTAGAAAACACTCTTCACGATATTATACAGGAGAACTTCTCCAACCTAGCAAATCAGGCCAACATTCAAATATAGAAAGTACAAAGAACACCACAGATATACTCCTCAAGAAGAGCAACCCCAAGGCATATAATCATCAAATCTGTGAGGGTTGAAATCAAGGAAAAAATGCTAAGGGAAGCCAGAGAGAAAGATTGGGTCACCCACAAAGGAAAACCCATCAGATTCATAGCAGACCTCTCAGCAAAAACCCTACAGGCCAGAAGAGAGTGGGGGCTAATATTCAACATTTTTAAAGAAATGAACTTTGAAACCAGAATCTCATATCCAACCAAACTACACTTCATAAATGAAGGAGAAATAAAATCCTTTATGGACAGCAATTACTGAGAGATTTTATCACCACCTGACCTGCCCTATAAGAGCTCCTGAAGGAAGCAATAAACACAGAAATAAACATCCAGTACCAGCCACTGCAAAAATGAACCAAATGGTAAAGACCAATGATGCAATGAGGAAACTGTGTTGACCAATGGGCAAAACAAACAACCATTAACCAAATGGCAGGATCAAATTCACACATAACAATATTAACGTTAAATGTAAATGGTCTAAATGCCCTAATTAAAAGACACAGACTGGCAAACTGGGTAAAAAGTCAAGACCCATTGGTGTGCTGTATTCAGCAGACCCATCTCACACACAAAGACAGACTCAAAATAAAGGATGGAAGAAGATCTACCAAGCAAATCGTGAACAAAAAAGAAAAGCAGGGGTTGCAATTCTAGTCTCTGACAAAATGGACTTTAAACCAACAAAGATCAAAAGAGACAAAGAAGGGCATTACATATGGTGAAACGGTCAATACAACGAGAAGAGCTAACTATCCTAAATATATATGCACCCAATACAGGAGTACCCAGATACGTAAAACAAGTTCTTAATGACCTACAAAGAGATTTAGACTCCCACACAATAATAGTGGGAGGCTTTAACATTTCACTGTCAATATTAAACAGATCAATGAGACAGAAAATCAACAAGGATACCCAGGACTTGAATGCAGGACTGGAACAAGTGGACCTAATAGACATCTGCAGAACCCTCCACCCCAAAGCCATAGAATATACATTTTTCTCAGCCACACATGGCACTTACTCTAAAATTGACCACATAATTGGAAGTAAATCACTCCTCAGCAAATGCAAAAGAACAGAAATCATAACAAACAGTCTCTCAGACCACAGAGCAATTAAATTAGATCTCAGGATTAAGAAACTAACTCAAAACCACACAACTTCATGGAAATTGAACAACTGACTCCTGAATATCAACTGGATAAACAATGAAATGAAGACAGAAATAAAGATGTTCTTCGAAACCAATGAGAACGAAGACACAATGTACCAGAATCTCTAGGACACATTCAAAGCAGAGTCAAGAGGGAAATTTATAGCGATAAATGCCCACATGAGAAGTGAGGAAAGATCTAAAATCAACACCCTATTGTCAAAGTTTAAAGAGCTAGAAGAGCAAGATAAAAAAAAGAAAGAAAGAAAGAAAGAAAGCTAGCAGAAGGCAAGAAATAACTAAGATCAGAGCAGAAATGAAGGAGATAGAGACATAAAGGTTATTAGTTTTATAATTTTGAGGTTCTCTGATGTTATTAGCATTGTGGCAACATTCTCTTTGATACACCCTAAATAGCAGAAAATAACACTTGAATTTACCTATAAGATATGCAGTGTTTAGCCTTTTCCAATTTCTCCAACAGCACTTTAGTCCACTTCTTTCAACATACTCCCCCAACAGCATGCTATGTTTTTTGACGCATAGTTTATCAAAGTTTAATTATTTTCATCACAGATTCTTGACTTATTCTGATACTACTAACTTAAATGCTCTTCTCAAATCCCTTTACCCAATTAACTCTCATATATAATCAAGATTTGAATCGAAATATTGTATCATTCTGGGGTCTTCAGAAAAACAGAACAAAAAGGAAACATGGATAGGATTATAAGAAACTAGCTCACATAGTAACGGAAAGTGAGAAATCACAATATCTTCAGTTGGCAAGCTGGAGACGCAGAATAGCCAATTGTATAGTTTCGGATCAAATACAAACACCTGAGAACCAGGAGAACCAATGTTGTAAGCTGTAGTCTGAGTCTGAGGCCAAAGACAGAAGACTAATGTCTCAGCTCAAAAACAAAGAGAGAAAGAAAATGATTCTTTACATAGCCTTTTGTTGCATACTTCAATAGATTGGATGAAGGTCATATACCTTAGGAAAGGCAATCTGTTTACTCAGTGTACTGATTCAAATGTTAATCTCATCCAAAAACACACGCGAATACACACTCAGAATGATGTTTACCCAAAGATCTGGGGAACCCTGCTCCAGTCCCATTGACACGTAAATGTGGCAATCACAGTTTCACATCTCTTCAATTTAGCACCCATACACATCTCCTTAAATAATACTAAATTTCTAAGTAAATATGATAACAAGGTCAGAATCCACTTAACATAATATAGGTATCCAGTATACAACTGAAAACAACTATTAATATGTGTTTTCCTCAGAATAAAAAAGATAGATTATGTCTTGTTTGTTTTAGTTCTTGTTGTATTGTACACTAAATAAAATAAAGTAAAATTAACAGCACCTTACTTTGATAACAAGTGCATATCTCTCATGTCACATAACAAAGGAATAAGAAAGGTAAGAAAACAACTATATATGCATACATATATGTTTGTATGTGTACATTCATGACAAAATAAGAAGAAATATTCATGAAAATTAGAGTCCTCATTTCTTGAATGAGGAATGATCATACAGATATAGTTGAAATTGATAATTACTCTTCTCCACTATCCATTTTCTATTTCCTTTAACTTCAGAAAACAGCTGAATTAATTGTAGATATTTATCTGGTAGAGTGACTCAACATTTCCTGAAAGTTCTGGGCCACTAGTAGCCCTTCAAAAATTATGTAGTTGCAGTTTTCCATTAATATGGATGACAGGGTCTGGTAAAACTAAGATACCCTCAGAGATCTTCTGTACCATAGACATACTCTTCTTGTCTCCATTATGAAGCAACCGTCCAATTACCTTTGGTGGTCAGGAGCAATCACTTCTGCCAGCACCGTAACACACTTCTTTGCCTGTTGACTCAGAGGCATAAGGAGTTAAAAGTGGCCAGGCAGAAGGCTTAACATTCAATTCAATAGAAATATTGTTGTCTCACGCAGTGGAAACATTCTTCTCTCTGGAACTAAGGCCACTAGGCCAGTAGAGTATAAAGTCATAGAAAGAAGAAGAAAATATTTTTCTACTGGGCACTGAGATACAGTGAGTGGTTTCAACTTCTGTTTCTATCTCTTGATTCCTGGACCCATAATTCCTGGGCATGGAAGAAACGTTACCGTATCTCGAATGCTGATTTAAAACATATACAGTATCCTGGAGAACCATGTTTAAACCCTGCCAGGTACCGTCACCTAGAAAGTGCTGTAGCTGAGTTGTTAAAAGGCCACTTCACTATTCTATTAAACCTTAGTTGCTTAACGATGGTGGGAACATGGTAAGACCAGTGAATTTTATAGACCCAATATAGTACTTCTTTTGCCATAAAATAAGTTTATTCACCAGAAGCATACTGTGTGGAATATCATGATGATTAATAAGGCATTCTGAAAGTTCATTAATGTCAGTTTTGGCAGAATTATTGCAAGCAAGGAAGGCAAATTCATATCCAGAGTAAGTTTCTATTACAGTGAAACAAAACACTACTCTTTCTATAATAAAATAGACATATAATTAACTTGTTACCAAGTAGCTGCTGAATCATTCTAAAAAGTGGTGACATATTAAGGATTCAATGTTGGTTTCTGCTACTGGCTGATTGATCATTCATCCATGGCCAAAGCAAGTTTGGGCTTGGTGAATAATGTTTATGTTGTTGAACCAATGTATAACCTTTATCTCTGCCACCATAGCCACTTAGTTTAAGAGTAGGAACAGCTGTGGTTGTGAAAAGAGCTGACTAGTATCCAAGTGTAATCATTTAAATCCTCCACTGATGAGGTAATCCTTTGTTGAGCATTCACAGGGGACACAAATATGTTCATGGGTTTATTTTTATTGTTGTTTTGCCCATTTAGGAAGATATATCCACATATCTCTTCTCCTAATTTCTTTGTCACCATTTTTTTCATTATGTTTGCATGGTTTGGATGTGGTTTGTCCTTGATAGAACTCATGTTCAAATTTAATTGCCAATATGATCGTGTTGGGAGGTGAGGACTTTAAGAGGTTATTAGATCTGTGAAATAAACTAATTTATTTCTTGTAAGATTGGGTTAGTTCTTGCAGGAGCAGATTGTTACAAAAAAAAAAAATCATCCCTCATGTTTTGTCCTTTTTGAACTCCTGCTTCCCTTTCTACTTCTCCGACATCTTATGACACAGCACAAGGCCCTCACCAGAAGCCAACCAGATGTGGCTGCCTAATCTTGCACTTTCCAGCCTCCAGAATTATGAGCCAAAATAATTTTATTTAAAAAAATAAACCACCCCATCTTAAGTATTCTGTTAACACAACAAAAAACAAGAAGAGACAATATTTATCTCAAGTCCCTGGCCATCTAGGCAACTACTGGCCACAGTCCATTAGTTGGTATATTTTAACATCTGGTCATTTCTCTTTCCAAGAAAAGTAAACAACCAGGTACACTGCTCAAAGTTTTGTCAACTAAAAGAATTTTCATTCACTATCATTTCTCAGGGATGTGCAAGAAAGGCACTATATTCTTGTAGCTGTTTACTTTTGGGTGGTATTTATAAATTGTACAGAACTATCTGCAAATAAGGCTCGTTATTTTTCATCTGTCAACTAGTTGCAGGGGAATTCTTATGAGGCCATAGATGCAGGTTGCAAGAGAGAAAGCAGTGTAGCAGGAGTGGGAATCCTGAACATTTGGGTCACTTTTTCATGTAACATACTTATGTGTTCAGGACCTGCTCAGGCAAAATCATGTATATACTACCTCCCATTTGATTAAAGAATGCTTAATCAGTGGATACCAAAATTTGTAGTTTTCTGGGTGAGATAGTATCAGGTTTATGGTGGGCAGCTCAGGCCACATGATAACTTAGTGACCCATGGTTAAGTTTTAATCTACCAGACTCAGTAGCAAGCCAAGAGCTTTTACTTGAAAGGAGAGTAGTTATCTACGGATGAAGGTAAAGCATTGCTCCCAAATCCTAAAGGCTTAAACTATAATTTGTATATATAGATATCTACTTAAGGCTCAAAACAACTTATATATGTGCCACTGACACCAAGCATCATTGGATGTGCTGAATCTTATGGTCCAAGTGGCAGAGCATCTTACACACTAGCCTAGACCTTTTGAATAGCCTTTCTTATTCTGAATCCCACTCAAAACTAGCAGCTATTTAAGTCACTAAGTAAATAGACCAGAGGAATGCATCCAAATGAGGAACATGATGCCTTTTAAATTTAAATAGGACCACTAGACGTTGAGCCTTTTTTAGGTTATAGGAGAGGCCAGATGCAGCATTTTAACCTTCAGCTTAGACAGAATAATTTGACATACCCTACAACACTGGATCCATACAAATTTCACTGAGGCAGAAGGCCCTGAATCTTTATCAGATTTGTCTCCAACACTGACATGCAAGGATCCAAACGATGTTGAATGTAGTTGCTATTTCTTACTCACTCCAATCAGCATAATGTCATCAATGTAATGAATCAGTGTGTTGTCTTATGAAAGAGGAAGGTCATCAAGGTCCTTGAAAACTAAATTAAGAAATAAGACTGAAGAGTTTATATACATTAGAGGTAGGAGAGTGAATGTGTATTGCTGATCTTGCCAGCTGAAATCAAACTGCTTCTGATACACCTTATGACAGGTTAGGGTAAAAAGGCATTTTCAAGGTAATTAGCTACATACCATGTGACCAGAATGTGTTAATTTTTTTCAAGCAATGAAATTGCATTTGGTGCAGCAGCTGCAATTAGAATCAACGTTTGGTTAAGCTTACAATAATTCACTGTCAGTATTCAAGATTTCCCTGTCTTTTTCAGAGGGCAAATAAGATATTTGAATAGGAATATTTCCTGCATCTCTCAAGTTTTTGAGAGTGGCACTAATCTCTGTAATATCTTCATAAATGCAGTATTGCTTTTGATTTATTAGTTTTCTAGGTAGAGGCAGCTCTAATCACTTCCACTTTGCCCTTCCTATCGTAATAGCCCTCACTCCACAGGTCAGGAAACCAATATGAGAATTCTACCAGTTGTGAGTATATTTATTTCAGTTTTGCATTCTGGGACCGGAAATATAATCACAAGCTGGGATAAAACACTCTTCTCACTTAGAAGTAGATGTGAGCTAAAAATCCATTGAAATCCTGACATCCATAAGTTCCTATTCTGAACACTAGATCACAGCGATATTTTGAATCTCCTGAAATAAATGCCAGTTCAGATATGGTAGCGAGTAGTCCCTAGAAGATGTGTTTCTTTTTTCTTTTTTCAATGTAACATTACCCTGGCAATAGGCCACAGGCCTCTTTGCATAAGACAAGAAGAAAGATTAACAGTATAATTTTTTCCCGTATCCCAAGGTTCTTCCTCAAGTCAACTCAGCCTCCTCCACTTCACTAGGGAGATTCTAAGTCTGTAAACTAACTTCAGTGTGGGAATTTATTGAGAGGCAATGACTCTCTGTCTATATAATGTGAATGTCACCACTTGTCCTTTGAGACTGTACCATCCAATTACTGCTGTTACATTTAAGATTCCCAATTAAGTGACTTCAGTTCCCAGTGTAAGGTCTTGTCTATAGTGATGAGTGATTACAAAGTTCATCTAAAGTGGTGATGCTTCCCTTATAAATATATTGTACCTAGTATTTCTGAAAAATATGTCTTCTGGACCCTCTAATGGTGGGACAGCATTAAATGAAAAATCCACTCCAACATACTATTATTCCTTACTCTTTGAAGACCTTCGTTTACATTAAACCAAGGAATCAGCTTTTCTAATTCTCTCACTGCAGGACATCTTTTGAGCCATGTCTCAGCTAATAAATCAGAGAAACCATTAAAGCTTTTTCTGACTTCCTGAGCTGGAATATTCAATGCAGAATCTGTGCTTAGTGAGCTCATATTAATGAATTTGGCCTGATCTAACTTTATGGTCCTTTCACCACTATAGCCCACACTCAATATACATTCTCATGTTTTTTCCCCCGATTTCTGTCTATATGTGTTATATAACTCAAGTAATTCATTTGGAATATAGTGCAACTCCTCTTGAGTCACACTCACCTTTATGCACCTGCTGAGATTTGAGTTTAGTTACAGGTCTAGAAGCAAAAAGGTATCATGAAAGTCCATTTTGAGGAAAACCAGCATTATATTGTATGGCCACTGCCTGGGAAGGCCATTACAGTTTCCTTAGGAAATTTAAGGGTTAATCTCCTCAAACAGGTGTGCAGGGGCTGCTGCCACCAAAGCCGCAGAGTTTGCTCCTTCTGGGGTTTTGCAGGCTGTTTTTGCTCTTGGGTGATACATCCACTGGGAGTGAGGAGGTCTCTTCTACTGACAAAGAAAACACATCAAAATTCAGGAGCTTAATATTCCCAATTTTGCCAGAGTGTTTCCCTGCATCCTCATTTCAAATTACAAGGTCACATTATTTTCCAATCAATGCCTTATTTTTAGCCTTTTTAGCAATAGACACACTGTAATATTGGGGATTCTACCTGTTATTCAGCCAGATACAGGATAAGATTGGTATTTTAAGCAATTTCAACATCGTGGTTATGAAATAAGAGTTTCCTTCATGGTACACATAGAAGGTCGTTTATGTGGTGCTTTAGCTGGGAATTTAAATCTCTAAGCTCATTTTTTATTTTCTCACTTACTCTAGAAACATTAAAAGCAATCATGCCACCTCATTATGTTTGTTAGTATTCCAAAAATATTTCAAAGGCTAATATGAACAGTCACCCAACTCCTTGCTTCTTATAAGTGGTTGATTAGGAGTATCCTATAAAGATATTTTGAACATCTCTATTGCCACACTATTTCATGTACTATCAGTTCTCTCTTTACTACTGGAAATACAGCCATGGGTTTTTAAAATCTAATTAGACTAGAAGGCAATTTCCAGAAACTCCAGAACCAATTTTAAAAACTCACCTTTAAAATTATCTTCCTGTAAAACCACTCTTGGTACCAAAATCTGTAACAGTCTGAGTTCTTCTAAGAAACAGAACCAATTGTGTGTGTGTGTATGTGTGTGTATGTGTGTGCGTATGTGTATGTATAAGCACATGCGTGTGTGAATATGTGTTTGTGTGCATGTATGTATAAAGTCATTTATTACAATAAATTGTTTCACATAATTATGAAGGTAGAGAAGTATCAAGATCTGCATTTAGCAAGTTGGAGAAACAGGAGAGCTATGGCATAGTTCCAAGTAGACTCTGAAGACTTGAGAACCAGGACAGCAAACAGTGTAAGTTTCAGTCTGAGTCCAAGTCTGAAGGCAGAAGAAGACCAATGTCCCAGCCTGAAGGCAGTCAGGCAAAAAGAGTATTTTCTTTTCTTACTCAGCCTTTTGTTCTATTCAGGCCTTAAAATAATTGGATGAGGGCCATTCAGATTGAGGAGAACAATATTCTATATCAATTTACAAATTCAAATGTTAATTTTATTCATGAACACCCTCACAGACACACCCCAAATTATGTTTAACCAAATATCTGGACACCCCATGGCCCAGCCAAATTGACACATAAAATTAACCACCACAAATATTGCTACTTCCTCCAGGTAATGCTGACATTAAAAGCCAGTGTCGTTCTCTCTTATATGCCTTTATAGAACCGTGCAATTCCTTGTGGTTGGATCATGCCTCTGAATTATATTTGCATGTGTGTGTGTGTAATTAATTAATGTATTTCTGCCTGCCTATACTAGTAATTTCATGAAAGAAGAGTCCAGTCTTTCTTACAGTTTTAACTTTAGCTCCCAGTGTGTGTGTGTGTGTGTGTGACACAAAACAAGCACTGAAGAATAATTGTTTAATAAATTACTGAATATCTATGTGACTGTCTGAGTTTCAAGATTTTTAATATTGTACTTTATGTAACATGTTTGGGATATGACATAAGGGAATGTGTAGCTGTCAATAATATGATAACCAGAGATATGAGATTAAAAGCTCTCAGGAACTGAATACTAGCAGGAGTTAAACAGATTTAGTCTAAGAGTCAAGAAATAAAGTTGTGTGATTAAGATGAATGGGAGACAACATGAGATGTGGAAGGGATTTTCCAGAGACAGTTGATATTCAAAAACCAATAATCAAGTACTAAAATGCAGATATTAACAGAAAACAGAGGAACAGGTAGTAAACGCTGGGATATATGACCTAACTCAATTAAAGAGTAAATTTTGGCTAAATATTTTGCTTGGTTGAATGTTTATTATTATATGAGTAATGTATGTTCATTCACAAAATTTGGAAAATACCAAAGAGTTCAATAAAGATAATAAAAATTATCAAAAACCTTACTACATTGCTTTGCCAATGTTAACATTGTGTTTTAAGTTTTTTTCAATTTTGTAGATATATATTAATATTTAAACCTCATTAAATTAATTACACACATATATGTGTGTTTCTGTGTACATGTGTGTAAAATAATCCTCTTATGTATATGTCCTTTTAACTTTAATATAAATAGGGAAAATATATATGACACAAATAAAATTACACTATTTAAAAACTTTTTTCTATTATAAAATTTATGATCTTTAAAAAAAAATACTATTTTAATGGCCAGAAGGTGCTCTATTGTGCAGGTGAATCACGATTCATTTAACCATTCCCTTACTGTTAAATATTTGGGTTTATTGAAGTACAAAGCAGTTTTTTTAATCGTAACTAGTAATGTCTTAGTTCAAATCTATGAATGTCTATAGAACAAGAAAGCTGTAGATATGATAGAATCTGAAATATTGTGCAAATATATTTTTATTTCTTTGATTTCTCACATATTTTCATCTAAATTTGTCCATAGATTTTTTTTACCAAGCAAAAAATTCATTCATGAAGCTGTGGACTGTTGTTTTTCATCTGTTATTTTGGATCTGGAAATAATTGTTTTCTAACATTGTCTATTCTAATGCATTTTCTACCACAATTTTAACTCCTTCCCTAAACATATTTATTTCTGAGAAAAGCAAATACATCTATTTGATGAGTCTTTCTCCTCTAATTACATATTAAATTTATTTTTTATTGTAGTGGAAGAAAATAGTCTAAGAAGGCAAAAAGATGCTTTCTAACAACACAATTATTCAATAATTCATTGTGGGTCATATACAATATAAAAATACAACCAAATACATTATGAAGAATGAAGAATACTGCCTTCTCTTTACAGACAGCATTATTAGCTATTTCAAAAACCAAAATATTAAACTAAAGTTGAAAGAGCTCATAAGATATCAATCAGAACATCTGATAAAAAATAAGGCAAAATCATTAGCTTCTCTGTATTCTAGCAATAACAATTAGAAGATATACTGAAAATGGAAAAAGATATTTTCTTCACAAAGAAACAAAAATACAAAATATCTTGAAATAATCTCATCTGAAGTATAAAATAATATGGATAATCAATTTTTAAATACTAAAGATTTAAAATATAATGACTAAATGGAGGCATATACTATGCTTATCAATAACATATTGTGTTAATTCTCCATGAATTAATCAATAAATCCAATCCCAATCACACTCAATAAGATTTTTATGAACCCTAAAATATGATTTTAAAATAAATATAAGATACTGAAGGAAATCCAAGAAATATTTGCATTAGAACAAGAAAGGACAATGCTTATCAACAATACCAATTAAAATAATATAGTATTGATGAAAAAATAAGTCAATTGAAAATAATAGACCATAAAAGAAAAAAAAAACAGAAAACTGGGAGAGGAAACATAAGGGATAGTGAACACTGAACCTGTAGGCTGATCATCTTAGAAACCACACCAGGATCTATCAAGGCAACCGGGGAACACGCAGAGAGAGAAGTGCAAAGCTGGGCCTCAGCCTGTCTGGGTTCCACTCAGAGCCAGGAGAATCTTCTAACAGGAGTGAGTGACTGAGAGCCTTCATGGGGAATTACACTCTCCACAGGTACCTGTTAGAGACTAGGAATGAAAGAATCCCCTGCCACCCCATGCAACCCCACTTAACATAGCCACTGATAAGCAGGCAATGCCTGGAAGAGCTTCTGGCAATAACAATTATTGTTCCTGCCTCTGTGAGAACTCAGCTGGAGGGCACAGCTTCCTGCTGTCCTGAGAAACACTGGGATGACAGAGCAGGCAACTCCACCCAACCTGGCCACTAATAGACAAGCAATACCTGCTAAAGCTTCTGGCCCAGAATTCTTGCTTACGTGGGAACTCAGCTGGAGAGCACAACATCCTTTTGCCCAGGGAAACATCTGGATGGCAGGGTACATGACTGTCCCACCCTACCCCCACCCCCTACTGAAAATTAGGTGGGCAATGTCTGCTAAAGCTACTGGCCTAGTGGCCCTGCTTCTGTGTGAATGTAGGTAGAGGGCACAGGTTCCCAGAAAACACCCAAACAGCAGAGCACATGACCCCACTTTTCCTCACCACTGATAGCTAGGGAGCCACTTCTGCTAGAGCTTCTGGCCCAGCAGTCCTATTTCTGTCTCAATTGGCTGAGGGGTGCAACCTCTAGTTGCCCTGGAAACACCTGGATAGCAAGGTAAATGACTCCACGGACCCCTATCTCCCATACTGAGGTCACACCTTCTAGAGATTCCAGCTCTGTGGTCCAGATTCTGCCTCAACTCTGCAGGCAGGTGAAATCTAGTGTTTTCCGAGGAAGCACATGGATGGCAAATAAGGTCTGAGCCGGCAAGGATACAGCTTGTCTGCCAACTGCAGCCCCAGCCTGAAGGAGCCCTGTGGACAAAAACACCCAGCAAAGAAACACAGATATGGAGAAAGTAATCAGAAGGGGCTCTTCCAAGACGCAGGAGCAGACTAGAAATCAAAGCCAGTCTACTGAACCTACCTTATACCATAGTCAAACCCCCTTCAAAGAAGAAAAAAAATCAATTTGAAAAACAACTACTTTGGGGCCGGGCACAGTGGCTCACACCTGTAATCCCTGCACTTTGGGAGGCAGAGGAGGGCAGATCATGAGGTCAGGAGTTGGAGATCAGCCTGACAAACATGGTGAAACTCTGCCTTTACTAAAAATACAAAATTTAGCTGGGATTGGTGGTGCACACCTGTAGTCCCAGCTACTCAGGAGGCTGAGGCAGGAGAATCGCTTGAACCCAGGAGGTGGAGGCTGCAGTGAGCCAAGATTGTGCCATTGCACTCCAGCAATCATGCCATTGCACTCCAGCCTGGATAACAGAGCAAGACTTTATCTTAAAAAAAAAAAGGTAAAAAATAAAAGAAAAAGGAAACGAAAAGAAAAACAACTTCAAATATTAAAGGAACATCAGGCCACACAAATGAGAAAAAATATATATATAAGAACTCTGGCAACTCAAAAAGCCAGAGTGTCATATTCCTTCCAAAGAACTACACTAGTTCCCCAGAGAGGTTTATTAACAGGGCTAAAATGGCTGAAATGACAGAAATAGAATTCACAATATAGATAGAAATAAAGATAATTGAAATAGCCATTATTAAAAAGAAGCAAACAGATCTGATAAGGCTGAAAAGTACACCACAGGAATTCCATAATAAATGTGCAAATATTAAGAGCAGGTAAGACCAAGGTGAGAACAAAACCTCAGAGCTCAAAAATTGGCTTTCTGAAATATCTCAGTCAGATAACAATAAACAAAAAAATTTGAAAGAATAAAAAAAAAAACTGGAGAAATATAGGATTATGTAAAGAGACCAAACCTATGACTCATTGGCATCCCTGAAAGAGACAGAAAGAAAGCAAGCAACATGGAAAACATCGTTTAGAATATCACCTATGGAAACTTTTCCAACCTTGCTACTAAAGCCAACACTCAAATCCAGGAAATGCAGGGAACCCATGTGAAATATCACACAAGAAGACATCCCCCAAGAAACATAATTATCAGATTCTCCAAGGTCAAAATGAAAGAAAAAATATTAAAGACAGCCAGGGAGATGAACCAGGTATCTTACAAAGAGATTCACATCAGATCAACAGTAGACATTTCAGCAGAAACTCTAAAAGCCAGAAGACATTGGGGGCCTATATTCAATACTAAAGAAAATAAATTTCAAGGAAGAATTTCATAGCCAACCAAACTAAGCTTCATAACTAAAGGAGAAATAAGTTCCCTTTCAAAGAAGCAAATGCTGAAAAAATGTATTACCACCAGACCTACCTTACCAGAGGTCCTGAAAGAAGGAGTAAATATGGAAAAGAAAGGCCATTACCAGCCACTACAAAAACACACTTAAGTGCACAGACCAGTAACAATATAAAGCAACACACAAACAAGTCTGTATAACAACCAGTCAACAACGTGATAACAGGGTCAAATTCACAGATATCAATACTAACCTTGAATGTAAAGAGGTTAAATGCCTCAAAATTAAAAGGGACAGAATAATAAGCTAGTTAAAGAAGCAAGATCTAATGGTATGTTGTCTTAAAGAGACCCATCTCACATTCAGTAACATTCATCCACTCAAAATAAAGGGATGGGGAAAAGGTCTACCAAGCAAATGGAAAACAGAAAGCAAGCAGGGGTTGCAATTCTAATTGCAAACAAAATAGACTTTAAACCAGCAAAGATCAACAAAGGCAAAGAAGGACATTATATAATGGTGAAAGCTTCAATTCAACAAGAACACCTAATTATTCTAAATCTATATGCACTCAACATAGGAGCACCCATTTCAACAAAGTAAATTCTTAAAGACATGCATGGAGACTTAGATTTCCACACAATAATAGTGTGAGACTTTAGCATCCCTATGACAGTATTACACAGATTATCAAGGCAGAAATTTAACAAAGATAATCAAAACCTGAACTCAATACTTGACCAAATGGACATAATAGACAAAACTCTCCAACCAAAAACAACAGAATGTACATTCTTTTCATCACCACATGGCACATACTCCAAGATCAACCAAATATTCAGACATAAAGCAATACTCAGCAAATTCAAAAGGACTGAAATCATACCAACCACCCTCTCAGGCCACAACACAATAAAATTGAAATCAATACTAAGAAAATTACTCAGAACTATAAAATTATATGGAAATTAAACTTCTTCTGAATGACTTTTGGGTAAACAATAAAATTAAGGCAGAAATCAAGAAGAAGTTCTTTGAAATTAATTAGAGCAAAGGTACAGTATAGCAGAATCTTTGAGACACAGCTAAGGCAATGTTAAGAGGGAAATTTATAGCACTAAACATACTCATCATAAAGTTAGAAATATTTCTAATTAAAATCTAACATCACCACTAGAACTAGAGAAGTAAGAGCAAATCAACCCCAAACCTAGCAGAATACAATTAGTAACAAAAATCAGATCCAAACTGAAATAAATTGAGACATGGAAAACAGTGTGAGAGATCAACAAATTCAGGAGATGGTTCTTTGAAAAAATTCATAAGATAGATACACCACTAGCTAGACTTACAAAGAAAACAAGAGAAGCTCCAAATAAACAGAATTAGAAATAACAAAGGGGATGTTAGCAATGACCACACAGAAATAAAAAGAAAAACCATGAGAGACTTCTATAAACACCTCTATGCATAAAAACTAAAAAATACAGAAGAATGAGATGAATTCCTGGACACATACACAATCCCAAGATTGAAACAAGAAATTGAAACTCTGAACAGACCAATACCAAGTTCTGAAATTTAGTCAGTAGTAACTAATCTACTAACCAAAAAAAGGCCAAGACCAAATAGATTTATTGCTGAATCATACCAGACTTACAAAGAAGAACTGTTGCTATCACTACTGAAGCTATTCCAAAATAATGAAGAGTAGGAGCCTCTTCCCAACTCATTCTGAGTCCAGTATCATCCTGATACCAAAACCTAACAGATAAACAAACAAACAAACAAACAAAAACAGCAATAAACAAAACACAAACAAAAACCACTTCAGGCCAATGTTTTTGATGAACATAGATGCAAAAATTTTGAACAAAATAACAGCCAACTAAATCCAGCAGCACAAAAATTAGCTAATGAACCATGGACTACTATGCAGCCATTAAAATTAACAAGCTTATGTACTTAGCAGCTACTTGGATAGAGCTGGAGGCCATTATCAGAAGCAAATTAACACAGGATCAGAAAACCAAATATTGCATATTCTCAGTTTTAAGTGAAAACTAAACAATGAGAAGGTATGAATGCTAAAAAGGGAACAACAAATACTGGGGTATACTTGAGGATGGAGGGTGGGAAGAGGGACAGGATCAGAAATAATGTCTATTGGGTATTATACTTATTACCTGAGTGACAAAAATTATCTGTATTCCAAACCCCTGTGATACTCAGTTTACCTACATAATGAACCTACACATGTACCCCTGAGCCTAAAGGTTAAAAGCATAATAATTAAGAAACAAAAAGATATACATATGTAATTTCAGCATGAGGCAATATTTCAAACTAGTAAGAAAAATAAAAGACTTATTAATGATTTGGGGAGAAAAATCGATCACCTAAAATTAAAAGAAAAATAGCATGAACTCATTTCAAGTGGCTATTAACATTGCAATTAAATAAAATTTTAGAATAGATTTTGATCCATAAAATCCACAGACATAAAAATATTATAAAGGCTGAACTAAGCAACTTAAAAATTCAGAGTTTATTAAACAATTGACAGGTTTAAATGATAAGACATAACTTTTTTTTTTTTGCCATGAAAGACACTGCAATAAGATAAGTAATTTTAACATAAAATACTAATTAGCATTAATTATAATGACAGGAAAGTAAATAAAATAAGAAGGAAGATTCAAATAAACTCAATTAGAAATGAAACTGAAGATGTTGCAACTGATACTACAGAAATACAAGATCACCCAAGGCTAATATGGACACCTTTACTACAAAAATGAGAATATCTAGAGGTTATGGATAAATTCTTTGAAATATTCAACCCTCCTAGATAAAATCAGAATTAGAAACCCTGAACAGACCAAAAACAAATACCAAGGGTGAATCTGTAATAAAAATAATTTGCCAACATTAAAAATCCAGTATGAGATGGATTCACAGCTGAATTATATTAGACATTCAAAAAGATCTCTAAAAAATAAAAACCCTACAAAATATTACAGAAAGAAATCATAGGTGACACAAACAAATAAAAATACATCCCATACTAATGGATGGGTGGAATCACTGTTTAGAAAATGACCACATTGCTCAAAACAATCTACAGATTCAATGCAATTCCCAACAAAATACCATCATCATTCTTCACAGAACTAGGAGAAAAAATTCTAAAATTCATATAAAATCCAAACTGAGCCCACATAGCAAAAGCAATTTTAAACAAAAAGAACAAATCTGGAGACATCACATTACAAAACTTCAAATCACACTACGAGTCTACAGTTACCAAAACAGCATGGTACTGGTACAAATAGAGTCATGTAGACCAATGGAACAGAATATAGAACCAAGAAATAAAACCAAATACTTACTGCCAACTGATATTCCACAAAACATACAGAAACATATAGTTGGGAAAGGACACCCTATCTAATAAATGGTACTGGGAAAACTGGTAAGCCACATGTAGAATGAAATTGAATTCTCATCTCTCACCTTATACAAAAATCAACTTAAGATAAATTAAAGTGTTAAGTCTAAGACCTAAAACCACATAAATTCTGGAAGATAACATAAGAAAAACTCTTCTAGACAATGGCATAGGGAGAGAATGCATGACTAAGAACCCAAAAGCAAAAGCAACAGAAACAAAAACAAATAAATTGGACCTAAATAAACTAAAAGGTTTTTGTGCAGCAAAAGAAATAATCAGTAAACTGACAACCTACAGAGTGAGAGAAAATATTTGCAAACTATGCATCTAACAAATAGCTAATAGCAAGAATCTACAAGGAGCTTAAATAAATCATCAAGAAAAAAAGCAAATCCCATCAAAAAGTGAGCAAATAACATAAATAGACAATTCTAAGAAGACAATATAGAAACAACCAAATGCCCAGGGCCAGATGAATTCACAGCTGAATTCTACCAAAGGTACAAAGAGGAGCTGATATCCTTCCTTCTTAAATTATTCCAAACAATAGAAAAAGAGGAACTCCTCCCTAAATCATTTTCTGAGGCCAGAATCATCCTGATACCAAAACCTGGTGGAGATACAACAAAAATAGAAAATTTCAGGCCAATATCGCTGATGAATATCAATGCCAAAATCCTCAATAAAATTTTGGCAAATCGAATCCAGCAGCACATCAAAAAGCTTATCCACCACGATCAAGTTGGCTTCCTCCCTGGAATACAAGGCTGGTTTACCATATGCAAATCAATAAACACAATCCATCACATAAACAGAACTAATGATTAAAACCACATGATTATCTCAATAGATGCAGAAAAGTCCTTTGATAAAATTCAATATCCCTTCATGATAAAACTTTCAATAAATATTGAAGTAAAGTATCTCAAAATTATAAGAGTTATTTATGAAAAACCAACATCCAATATTACACTGAATGGACAAAAGCTGAAAGCATTAACTTTGAAAACCAGCACAAGAAAAGGATGCCCCCTCTCATCACTCCTATTCAACATAGTATTGAAAATTCTGGCCAGGGCAATCAGACAGGAGAAAGAAATAAAGGGCATTCAAATAAAAAGACAGGAAGTCAAATTGTCTCTGTTTGCAGATGACATTATATATTTAGAAAACCCCATCATCTCAACCCAAAATGTCATTAAGCTGATAGGAACTTTAGCACAGTCTCAGGATATAAAATCAGTGTGCAAAAATCACAAACGTTTCTATACACCAATAATAGAGAAATAGAGAGTCACATCATGAGTGAACTCCCATTCACAGTTGCTACAAAGAGAATAAAATACCTAGGAATAAAACTTAAGAAGAATCAATATCATGAAAATGGCCATACTACCTAAAGTAATTTATAGATTTAATGCTACCCCTATCAAGCTACTATTGATTTTCTTCACAGAATTAGAAAAAAACAACTTTAAATTTTATACGGAACCAAAAAAGAGCCTGGATAGCCAAGACAGTCCTAAGCAAAAAGAACAAAGCTGGAGGGATCACACCACCTGACTTGAAACTATACTCTGAGGCTACAGTAACTAAAACAGCATGGTACTGGTACAAAAACTGATATATAGACCAATGGAACATAACAGAGGCCTCAGAAATAACACCACACATTCACAATAACATGATATTTGACAAACCTGATAAAAACAAGCAATAGGGAAAGGATTCCTTATTTAATAAATGGTGTTGGGAAAACTGGCTAGCCATAGGCAGAAAACTGAAACTGGACCCCTTCCTCACACCTTATACAAAAATTAACTCAAGATGGATTAAATACTTAAATGTAAGACCTGAAACCCTAAAAACCCTAGAAAAATCCTAGATAATACCATTCAGGACGTAGGCATGGGCAAAGACTTCATGACTAAAACACCAAAAGCAATGGCAACAAAAGCAAAAATTGACAAATGGGATCTAATTAAACTAAAGAGCTTCTGTTGATCAAGAGATACTGTCATCACAATAAACAGCCAACCTACAGAATTGATGAAAATTTTTGTAATCTATCAATCTGACAAGTGCTAATATCCAGAATGAATACATCTCATTTTTCTATGATATTCTACTCTAATCTACTGTCATTGTCATATATTCTTCTGTGTTTTTTTATGTGACTCCATCACTAAGACATTACATTTATGGGAAGTTGAGAAGAATAAGAAAATAAGAATAGGAGGAGGAGAAAGATGGAAAGGAAATGGTTAAGCAGGAATAAGAAAAGCAGGAGGAGGAGGAAGAAGAAGGGGAGGAAGAAAAAGAAAGGGAGCAAGAGGATGTAGAAATGGAGGAGAAAGTGACTATGAGAATAGCAAGTAAAAATTAACCAATGTTAATTTTTTTCATTTTGACAAATGTACTCTTGTTAAGTAAGATATTAATATTCAGTCAATTTGGATGCCTTTAGATGTGAGTCACTGAGAAAAATGCAGCGTCTTATTAGTGTTATATCTGCCAAAATTTCATGCCCTGAGCCTCGTCATGAAAACACCAAACAACATGAGCCTTCCTTCCCACAGAATAAGTAAGGGGCTATTATTCCTTAAAATTGGCACCATCATGAAAGAGAGGTTAAGACAGAAAAACTGTTCCAAATTAAAGGGCAGTAAAGAGATGTAATAATTGAGTGTAACATTTAATCCTAGATTAGATCCTGAACCAAAAATATAAAGTAGAGATTATTGAGACCATTAGCAGAATTTGAATGGAATCTGTGAAATGAATGGCACTGTTTACTAATTTGGAGGTTATAATGATGGTATGGTAAAAAAAAAAAAAAGTCATTATTTTTGGCAAATGTATGCTGCAATTTTACAAGTTTGCAGCATCAGACTTGAACCATATTCTTAACTTATTCAGAAAAAGAATAATAAAATATTTCTATCTAACCATATAGTTATTTATTGATGGAGAGAGAGAGAGAGAGAGAGCACATGACATAAATCATTGACAATTGGGGAATCTGTGTAAAGAAGATATATACTTTTTGTACTATTCATAAAGCTGTTTTTTTTTTAAGTTTGAAATCATTTCAAAAATTGATGTCTCAGGTTGTTCTAGTAGATGATTAAAACAAATATGTAGTTTGATGAAGAGGAGCTGCTACCCAGTGATGAAGAAATGATACTAATTAAAACAGGTGAAAAATATATGAAGGCATTCATTAATCTAGACTATTTCTTATTATTTGAACAGAAATATTCTGTATACAATGAAATTATTGATAATTAATGTATTTTGTCTAATTCATATATCTTTCCTAATTTCCCAAACAAGTGTGTATTGTTTTAGTGATAAAAACAATAAAAGTTAGAAATGCATAAATGTAAGGAAAAAATGCTATTTCACATTTCATGTACACTGCTTGCTTTTGACTCTTTAATAATCCATTCTTTCTAGAAATATAATTTGACACACCAACATGTTTATATTAATATCAAGTTATTTTTAGGATCTGGAGCATTATTTCATTACAATAATCAGAATCTCAATATAAAATTTAATCATTCCTGAAGCCTTAAAATATGAATTTCATTGATAATGAACATTTAGATTTTTTCAACTAGTATTAATAATATGTAATATTACTTTTTATTTCAAATAATTTTCATTTTCATCACCTAAGATGAATTGTATTACTATTACATTCTACAATATTTAAGGTACTTCTGATTAAATAGAAATCAATGATTAAAGATTAGCCACTCACACAGAAGTACTCAAAATGTGAAAATGCATTTGGAGCCTTGAGTGGCTATATCTAGGGACAGGACAAAGTTTGCTATAGAATATTGAATTCTAAACTTAAAATTCCGTGGTCACTTTGGCAGCACACTTACAAAAAAATAAAACAATACAAAGAAGATTAGCATGTCCTCTCTGCATAGATATCATGCAAATTAGTAAAGCATTTTATATTATTTCAGGAAAAAAAGAAAGAGATAAACTACCTAAAAAGTAAACAATCAGAGGACTTCCACCAAGACAGCTGAATAGGAACAGCTCAGGAGCACAGATCCCAGTGAGAGAGACACAGAACACGAGTGATCTCCACGTTTCCAACTGAGGTACCAGGTTCATTTCAATGAGACTGGTTGGACAGTAGGTGTAGCCCAGGGAGGGCAAACTGAGGCAGAGCAGGGCTCTGCCTCACCCAGGAAGTGCAACCAATGGGAGGATCGGGGACTTTACACACTTGGCACTCCAGTTCAGATACTGTGCTTCTCCTATGCCCTTTGCAACTCACAGTACAGGAGAATGCCACCAGGCTTAGCAGTTAGCAGTGCAGATCTGAAAGACAGATCCTGCCAGCTCAGTGCCACAAGTTATTGGCATAAAACTGGGTGGAGGTTTTGGATAGCACTGAGAGCACTTGCAGGATGGATCTATGCACCCCCAAGAAAGAGGGAGAACTGAAAGCAGGAAGACAGGTGATATGGCTTGGCAGGTCCCACCCCTACAAAGACCAGCAAACTGAAGCCCTCTCACTTCAGAGTTTCTCAGCCAGCATATCAGTTAGAGCACCATCTGGGATGATCGAGCTCAGTGAGGGAAAGGGAATCTGCCATTGCAAAGGCAGGTCTAACCTCACCTGTGTAAACAAAAGCCAGTGGAAGCCTACACAGAAGCCAGACCGAGTCTGAGGCAGCCCAGCAGTGCCTTTAAAGGCAGATAAGGAACAGACTGCCTCCTCAAGCGGCTCCATGGATCAAAGGTAGATAAACCCATGAAGATGGGAAGAAACAAGAGCAAAAAGGATGAAATCATCAAAGACCAGAACGCCTCTCCTCCTCCAAGGGATCACAACTTCTCATAGGTAAGGGAACAAAACAGGATGGAGGATGAGTTTGACAAACTGACAGAAGCAGACTTCAGAGGGTGGATAATAACAAACTTCTCTGAGTTAAAGGAACATGTACTAACCCAATGCAAAGAAACTAAAAACCTTGAAAAAAGGTTAAACAAAATGCTAACAAGAATAACCAGCTTAGAGAAGAACATAAACAACTTGATGGAGCTGAAAAACACAGCACAAGAACTACATGAAGCAAACACAAGTTTTAATCACTGAATTGATCAAGCAGAAGAAAGGATATCAGAG
>CAUYLG010059126.1:0-12399 GCA_963573385.1 Cacajao melanocephalus
GACCAGCCTGGCCAACATGGCAAAACCCCATCTCTACAAAAAATACAAAAATTAGCTGGGCGTGGTGGCACATGCCTATAATTCCAGCTACTTGGGTGGCTGAGGCATGAGAATTGCTTGAACACAGGAATCAGAGGTTGCGGTGAGCCGAGATCGCACCACTACACTCCAGCCTGGGCAACAGGGTGAGACGCAGTTTCAAAAAAAAAAAAAAAAAGAAAAGATAGCTGGGCGTGGTGTTGTGCACCTGTAGTCCCAGCTACTCAGGAGGCTGAGGCAGGGGAATCACTTGAACCCAGGAGGCAGAGATTGCAGTGAGCCGAGATCGTGCCACTGCACTCCAGCCTGGCGACAGAGTGAGATTCCATTTCAAAAAAAAAAAAAAAGGTTATAAGGGAAAGACCAAATCTGGGAGGCTCTGAGAGTGAATAATCAACACAACTGAACCCTGACACATAACTGGCATTCAATAGATATCTGTTGCCAGGCATGGTGACTCACACCTGTAATCCCAGTACTTTGGGAGACCTACGTGGGCAGATCACCTGAGGTCAAGAATTTGAGACCAGCCTGGCCAACATGGTGAAACTCCATCTCTACTAAAAATACAAAAAATTAGCTGGGCATGGTGGCACATGCCTGTAGTCCAGCTACCAGGGTGTCTGAGGCAGGATAATCATTTGAACCTGTGAGGCAAAGGTTGCTGTGAGCCAAGATCGCACCACTGCACTCCAGCCTGGGTGACAGAGCCAGACTCTGTTTCAAAAAACAAAAAGATAAAAATAAATAAATAAATAAATATCTGTTGACTTAAATTCAGATCCTGCAACCTTTCAACTAAGACATTTTACTCTCCCCAAATAGTCACAAATCAAACATGAACACCAACTTATTGATGAATCATGTTGTCAAGACGCTCTTTCTTCAGGTAAACATCACCTCCTATGAGATTAAGAACCCCAAAAAAGCTGTTTCATGCTTCTTCTATAACACCATCAAGCAGGAAGAAATTATTTAATGTCAGTTAGAGCTTCATCTGCCTTTTCATGCCCCTTTAACAACGACCCACACCATCCCCAGTCCTCGCCCATCACTAGTCACATGCCAACCTTAGTATCCTCTTGATACTTTTACATGTTTGAATATGTATGTGTAAGGAAGAAATACTGCTTAGAAGAGGAGAAATCTGTGCATTTTCAGCACTTACTCATATTTCAGTAACATGAACTCTCGCCTAAAAGGTACATATAATTGCGGGCATTCTGTTGTCTTCAATTCTTTCTTTAGTCTCTTTATCATATTGGTGTCTCTTGCTTTGGGGTTAGTCATTTTTCAATCAGTTTCCTCTTCACACAATGACGTCTTCCTCCTGCCTCGAGACATCATTGATTTCTCCCATTCCTGACATATGCAGCCTTTGTTTGGATGGTTTTACATTTGATGATAATCAATTTAGCACTTAATTTTGTACTATCCTGTACTTTTGTTTGCCATGACAAATCGGAGAGAAAAAGGAAACAGGAATATGGTGTCAAAGTCAAAATATATAGAGATGGATCTCTAAATGTAAAGTTTTATTTGGGAAGAAAATACCGCAATTTGGGGCATACACACAGACTAGGTATGTCCAAAGAACAAAGAGAAGGTTGAAGGTTGTATGAAAAAGAGAGATGTCATACATTGTTCTTCAAGTAAGTTCACTGTCACTAGTAAAGTTCTGAGGAGCTAGCAAGTTCTGACTGATGAGTGACAGTGGTCACTAAACTCAGTCTCTGAGTTGTTTCAGAAGCCATTAGATCAAATTGGTTTCAGGTTACAGCAAACATTTTCAGCAGTCAGGCTTACAGAGAATTATATTCTTAGGGTAATGTTATGTGTTCTGAGTGCTTCTTCCTCCTAGCTTCTCAATTCTCTTTTAGTTGGGTAGGACAAGAATGACTCAATTTGGGAAAAAAAAAAATGAAGAATGACCCAAATTGTATCATCAACTTTCACAATGGAAATGCTGTTTGGATACTCTGGAGAAGGGAAATACACACACACACACACACACGCACACACGCACACACGCACACGCACACGCAGGCGCTTGTGTTGTAGGACTTTCTCCTTAGTTCAGCTAAAAACGGGATCCTTGCCACAGGATCATGAAAGATTAGCCTAGCAGACACTACGAAGGGTGAGAAAAATGGAAGTTATTCGGAAAATAGAAAAAAATTGAAAACAGGGACTCTGAGCAAAGTGAGAATCCTGTTAGCTGGTTTCCTGCCTCACAGACTGAATTCCAGCTTAATATCCCAGATCAGGAGAGGCCAGGCTCCTCCCCTATGCAAATGGGTCGAAATTCCCAAGGTTCTACCCCAGTGAGCATTCCTCCCAGTAGGCAGCCTGGTCAGAGGTTCTCTGGGGACCCCTTTATACTTGGCTGTCTCATTCCCCCCTCCAAAGAAGTAAATCTAACTGACTTTAGAATAAGAATAAGGATAAGGACGAAGACAGATCTTAACTGCTTCCTGCTCAAGGGGCCTTGTTTCGGGGAAAACAGCAGTTAGAGGCCTATCTAACCCAGCAGAAGGGGTCATTGTCAGAGGCTTCAATTGCATGCCTGTTTGGAGTCTGATGGTCTGAAGGTGAGAAGAGACAAACCCGGTTATTAGAAAACATGTATCACAATAAAACAAGAGGAGGGGCTAAGGACATCTCAAAAGTCCTGAGGCCTTTTACCAGTTTACATGGGAAAAGGAAAGCCAAAAGCCCAACTGGTAAAAATGACTACCATTCTGATGGCATGTTGGGCTTCTGGGTTCCCTTCCCCTGAGCCCAATCCTAAACCAATCAGTTTAAGGTTTGGGAAATTAACTTTTCCCACTTCGGAGGGTGCATCTTAGGGGAGTGCCCCGTAGTACAGAAACACATTTACCTGTCTGAAGAGAGAACTGAGGAGAAGAAAAGAAAACGGCATTTCTCAAATGAGTCCCAGGGGTTCAAGATGCATTTAAAAGGGATGCAAACTGAAGATGAATAGTTACTCATCTAGAAAGAGGGGAGCAGGCGTCCCTGGTTCCCTTCTCTTCCTAGCAAATACTCGGGGTACGTGAGAGAAAGAAGGAAGTGTGTCCTCTTTCCCTCTTCCATCCTTGCATCCCCGAGTCCTAGTGACCACAACAGGTGCCACCCATGGGTGCCAAAGTGGTTTGTACTCATGAAGCAAAGAGGACCTAGAGAATAGGAATTATCTGCTCTCACCTATGTCTCTATCCCTGCTACTGTCAGTAGCCTTGGAGTTCCCTAGACCTCATTTATGCCATGGATATTAGCATGACCTTTATCCATGAAATGAGAGGCTTGGCTTAATCGGCAGAAACTAGCCATGCTCACCTGCACTGTGCCTTTTAACCTCTATAATCATCTGTCTTTGAATCCTTTAGATCCAGTTTTCTTTCCTAGGGCTTTGATTCGAAGCTTGTAATTGAGTTTGGGACAAAAATGTGTCTTGAGGGGGTTGCATGGACTCCTCATCATAAGTCGAATGCTAAGCTGAAGCTGTGGAATTGAGTCCTCCTTGGATGTATTGTGATATGCCCAGATAACTGGTGGCTACAGTTATGCTTGCTAAGATCTGGGTACATGGTGATTGGCGTTGGCTAGCTCCCATGGTATTACTTTCCCAAAAAGGAAACCTCTGGGTGATGGGCACCCTATTTATTCCCATCACCTGGCAGGATTTGCAGGATAATTGCTCTGAAAGAACTAGAATATTAATCCAGATTCTTACACACATAACTTGAACAGTAGCTTAACATCCATGATAACATTTTGTAACAGATTACTAATCAGTGGCTTATACACATTTAGAAAATAATGCAGGTTCAAAAGTAGACAAAAAGCATGTGTGAAAAACAAGCATGGGAAGTGTCAGAAGGCTCTTTCTTGCCCCTAACCTAACCATGGCCTTGACTTTTCAACATTTTTATCAGTGACTTAAAAACATAAAAAGGTATGCCAATCAAAAGCTCATGTGACACATCTGGGAATGATACATATAATAACAGAATCAAAATTTTAAATGATCTTGACAGCTTACAATACTGTCATTCACATATCCAACAATTCTAAGAAATTATTTCATGGATTTCATTTCTGTCTCCTCAAAAAATACTAAACTCCTCAAGACAGGACTGAATTTAATGCTCTTTCAAAGCCTCCTATGGAATCCAACATGGTGCTGGGATGACAGTAGGTATTTTATCAATATTTAAAGAACTGAGTTCTATATATCAAGTACAAGCATAGAAAAACTTGGAATTAAGTCAGTCATCTATGCAACATATCTTCTTACTTTTCCTTCAGGCCTTAACACTTACCTCCTTCAAAGACCTCTTCAAAATGGGATTTTTCTAGCATACCCTTCTTGTGACTTGTCTTAGACCCTTAAAAGACCACTATAAATAAAATTTTACAAGATATTTAAAAACCTTTGCACTTTTTATTTATTTTTATTTCATTATTATGGCCAGTTCTATGCCATTAGACTTTAAGCCCACTAGGCAGTTTTAAAGTGTTTTAAAGCTTTTGCCATACATACGAGGTGAGAATAGATGCACACCCCCTTTGCAGAGCTGCACAACATAACATTTTCTCGTTACAATTCAGTATCATTGCAGCAAGATAAGCACACCCCATAGTCTAATTTAACAGACATGAAGAAGTCAAGCTCTATTGTTCAATGTCACAGCCAGCCAGCCCTGCATGATCAACCTTTATTCTTTTCTGGCTTCATTATGAGGATGATGCCTTTCAACTGTGGTGACTAAACCTGTTAAACTACAAAGCAAGAAATTTATAGAACCTTTCGAAGAGTAATACTGAACAGCTTAAATGTAAAACCTACAATTAAATTCCAAAACTAAGCACTTCACCCCCAAGAAAATGCTAAGTAGTTCTTCAGCAACATTCCTGATTTACATACCCCAAAGATGACAGGACTTATATACATACATGCTGCAGTGATATTAATAGTAATTTTTTCAAATAATAGTCAATATAAAAAAACATGGTATTATTAACCCATGCATTACAAAACTAATAAATTTCCCCTTAGCATACCAGGGACAGGAGCTGTGGTTTTTCATTTTCAAAAAGCCTCCTTTTGTCAGATGAAAAGCCCCGAAAGTAAAATATTTCAGTATAGTTCAGTGTTAACAATGGATATGCCATTAGATTACCATACAAGTGAATAAAGCACAAAATGATACGAACATTTTTTCACACTTTAGATTTTGATGTGAAATTAGTCTAATTATTTATTCATAGACTTTTCCTCTAAGGAGTTCAAAGAACTATATTTTAAATCTTCAAACGTGTATTTCCTAAGCTCTAAAATCTACCTAGGTAGGACAGAAGAACGTGCTGCAGGGAAGAAGATAAAGAAAAGCAACACAAAAGAAAAGGCTGGTTGGAAGAATTCACGTTTCAAACATGAGGTGGTATATTTTATTCATTCATTTATTCTTGCAGTCACTCATTTATTGAGCACCTATTATAAAGTCTAGGTCTGTCTAGATGTTAAGGATATGAAAACAATCCCTGCTCCAGCAGCTCATCAGAGAGAGAATTTATGCAGACAAATAAAGTGACAATTACAGTAGGTGCCAAGTGCTGTAACAGCAGGACAAACTAAGTACTTTGGGAGCACAAGAAATGGAACCAATTCTTTCCAAAGAATTTGGAAAGGCTTTAACAAGAAGGTAGCATTTCGGTTGTATTTAGAAACATTAGTAGAAGTCTGTCAGAGAATTAAGAGGAGACCTTTAAGGCAGAGGTAACATCATATTAAAATGCAAGGAGTTATCAATAGGTTTGACCTGTTCAGAGAACGTGAGGAATACAATATGGCTTAGTACCAAGAGATGACATTTAATGCCTAGAAATCATAGGTTTCAAGTCTGTTCTGTGGGGGACTACAAGGATGCAATACTCATAGAAACCTTGGCACTAGACTAACAAAGCAAAATGAACAGATGCAAAATATATCTATGTATAGATATACAGATATATATCATTTCTATGTATATAGTTTTTGCTTTATATGTGTATATGTATACACACAACTCTATGCTCTTGGGCTTCTGACCTGCCCTCCACTAGGGCCACTGGTGCATTTGTAAGGCAACTGAAAGAACTGAGTCAGCCAGGCGCGGGGGCTCACGCCTATAATCCCAGCACTTTGGGAGGCCAAGGCGAGCAGATCATGAGGTCAGGAGATCGAGACCATCCTGGCTAACACAGTGAAACCCCATCTCTACTAAAAATACAAAAAATTAGCTGAGCATGGTGGCAGGTGCCTGTAATCCCAGCTACTTGGGAGGCTGAGGCAGGAGAATCACTTGAACCTGGGAAGTGGAGGTTGCAGTGAGCTGAGATCATGCCACTGAACTCCAGTCTGGGTGACAGTGGGACACTCTGTCTCAAAAAAAAAAAAAAAGAAAGAAAGAAAGAAGAAAAGAAAGAACTGAGTCATACATACTTCTCTTTCATTCACCTTATCTAAGCATTTTTTTTTTTTAATCTCCGACTGGAGTCTTGCTTGGGTGAAGATGAGTATTTGGGCCAGACTCTGCTGATGCTCTTTATTCCTAAGCTGCTACCAGCACATCTGTTTAGTGGCAAGGGAGCTACCTGCTTCGCAAGGGCCAATTTGAAGACCAGTCCAACATCTTTTCTTTAAAGTGCTAAAGGGCAGCCTCTTTTGCTCTCCATCAGCCTTGTATATAGCTGCACACTGCAGGTGCCAAAAGAAAATGAAAAAACAAAAAACCCAGCTTAAGCCTTAGAAGTCTAGATAAAAGAGGGTATTTTCCTTGCTTCCATATTATTTCAGGTATAAAAGCTACAATGGCAAAATGCACAGAAAACTGTGGTTCCTTATAGAATAAATAGAAAAAAGGCAAGAATGATTTAAAGCTATAAGACTCCAAATCACCTTCTACAGTATAAGTAGTTGATATAAGAAGAATACATACCTACAGCGTGATATGGCAGAAGACCAAGCAGTTTCTAAATTTGAAATTATATCTACACATATCAGTGCACCAATCTGAAAGATATTTGAAGGCACTATATTATTCACTCTGTGTTGGGTTAAAAAAAAAAAAGACGAAATATCAACAGATAGTTAACCCTACCCTAAGATACTGCAGCCTTTTTGTACAGTTAATCATCTACATCTATTGAGTACACAAGATGAAATGCTTGGTACTATTCCGTGTGCCGTGAGAGAAAGCAAAGATAGAATCTTAGTTCTTGAGATTCCTCTATTTGCAAGCTTGATGACACAGGCTAAGAATTAATTATGAGTCATCATTCTGAACCTATAACTCATTTGTTATCCTAGATGTTATCACCCAGCAACACTGATTTAGGCAAATTATTAGTCATAATTTAAAGGTCAAAAACCTTCTAATCCTGAAACATCTGATATAAGGAAAGAATAACTATTTTGCAGCAAGTCAAATTAAAAGTCATGAACTTCAAGTATCCAGACACCTCAAACTGAAAAAAAGACTTACATATAAACAGATATTGAGTCACAGGAAAAGTGTTCTGATATTTAACAGACAGCAAATAAGTAAGAAAAAAAAAATTAAGGAACAGGAACCAAAGGAACATATTAAGGGGAAGAATATGATCTTATAGGTGAATTCCCTCAGGTGCTAGCCAGGAAAGCACAAAGTATGAACTTTCATATCATGATGTGGAATTCAAATCAGTAAGGGTGGCAAGGCTAATTCAAAACAGGCCATTTTAAGAAAAGAGAAAATGTTAGTAAAGAAGATGAATGGAGAATTCTGACTACACCAAGTAAAAGAGGGATTCTGTGAAAAATAATGCCAAGATATTCAAAATGGATAATAAAAAAATAAGGGCTAAAAGGTTCTACAATCACAATCAGTACCAACAGCATAGAATTCTAAGAAAATGTGATACTTCTGTGGAAAAGGAATGTTTTGGAAGGAAGTAGCACTGTTTTGGTACATCTTTCTGATAGAAATGCTCTATATCATTCCTGTCCAATATGGTAGCCACATGTGGCTACTGAGCCCTTGAAATGTGAACTGAGCTGAAATTTTATTTCAATTAAATTTTATCATAAATAAATAAATTTAGAATTTTAAAAGCCATGGAGTTACTGGCTACCATACTGGATAGTGCAGCTTAAAGTGTTTGTGTGTCTTTTATAGATGGAACAGTGGGAAGAGCACATGCTATGAAGTCAGATCTGGTTTTCAAATGCCAGCATTGACATTTACTAGTATTTACTAGCATGGTGCCCTGGGGACAATCTGAATGTTGGGTTCTTCATTCAAAAAATAAAATAATATTGTTTTTTCTATTAATGCTATCAAGACCCACTCTGTGTGATTTCCCTGAGCTCCTGAGGTTAAAGAGCACAAGTTGGCTTTCAGAACCTCAGGAAACCTCAAGGAAATCATGAGACTAGAGGATGCAGCATCCCAAATCCAGCTCAAATGAGTACATTTTTATAAGACCTGTATAAGTAAAAACAAACAACAACAACAACAACAAAAACCCTTTCCAATTCAACACTCTACCTCTAAGCACTCTCCTTTCTCATTCTGACCTGTGCTATAAGACGCCATATCCCATGAGATGGAGGCTGTCAGAAAAGATGAGAAGCTTGAGCCTGCCAAAGAGACCTTCATCTCCAATTAGAAAATTTTTAACTTCAGGGGGTTAATTCAGTAATTCTGTTGTTGGCTCCTGACATTTCCTGACTTACAGGACTCATAAGCCCTGGAAAAGTTTGCAGATGGATTTAAGTTCTCCCAGCATATTGGCATTTCTTGAATCCAGTATCAGCAGAAAGAATGTGAGGGGAAGCAACTAGAACCAACTCTATCAAAAAGTTTTTCTATACAAAGGAATCAAAAGAAGAGGTAGGTAGCAGGGAAGTGGAACAACAACTGGATTGGATAGGGGTCAAGAGAGAATTATTTTTAACAAGAGAAGTACTACATGTTTGTTTGTTGATGGAAATGACTCTACAGAGAAGGAGGAATTAAGGACGTAGGAGAGAGAAAGAGGATGAATTATAGGATAAAGTCATTGGGATGGTAAGACAAGGATCTAGGTACACAAGAAAATGTAGTACAATAAACTGTGTCCCAATGAGAGTTTTTAATGTTTTAATAACAAGTGATAGTGGTTTCAATTTGGGCTCCAAAAGACAGTGGGGGAAAAAAAAGGATGGTGGCTTCAAGAAGATGAAACCAACTGGCCAGGAAAGTGTGGTTACTTTTCAACATAGTTGTTTCTTCTGTACCTGTCCCTTTGCTCAAGTTATTAGTTTAACTTATCAGTTTAAGTTATCAGAAAACAGGTAAGACAATTATAAAACAATGTGGTGAGTAAAAGGAGAGAAGGGTGCACAGGACGCTATGCAGTTACCAAAAAAAAGGACACCAACCAAGCTCAGGCAGGGGCATGAGGGGTCGCCATGTCCATTTTCCTAGAAGGAGGAGTCGATAAGAGGAGATAGTCCTATGCAAGGGTCAGATGAAACAAACAAAAAACCACACCTGCTAATCCAGAGGCTGAGGCAGGAGAATCACTTGAACCTGGGAGGTGGAGGCTGCAGTGAGCCGAGATCATGCCACTGCACTCCAAAACCAAAAACACCTGAGTAGTTCAGTGTCCAGAAGTATAAAGCATAAAGGTGGAAATGGTGAGAAATCAAACTGAAGACAGGTAGGGAGCCCATCTTTAAGGAATTCTATACTGCATTAAGAGTCTAACTTTGTATCACAGACTAGTGTTTCCTAAACTTAAGTAACATACGTAAACGAAAAGGAAAAAAATTATAGTCGTTGAGGACTACTCTGTTAACTCTTATTTTTGTAACTGTAATTATTATGAACAAACACAAGTATAACCTCCTCAAATTTATAGCTTTTATAAAACCATGAAACCAAAACAAGTTTACAAATTAAAGACAAATGAAATTTCAAAACCAATTAAATTCAAACTGAAGTCATCAATTTAATGAATAATGTTGTTTTACTAAAAAGAATTCACTGATATTGAATTTAATAGTAGGAAGCTGCAAGTCTAGTGTTATATTTGAGAGAGAGTTTAGAGGAATGGTTAAGAGCACAAATGAATGCTGAAGCCAGCCTGCCTGAGTTCAAATCCCAGCTCCTCATTTACTAGCTGAGTAACCTTGATCTAGTTAAGAAATTACTTCACCTCTTGGTGTCTTAGTTTCCTCATGGGGCTAAAAGTAGCTTCCTCAAAGAGTTACTGCCAAGATAACATGAATTAATACATGGAAAGAGTTTAGAACAATGGAACAAGAAGCTGTCTATATTTTTTACCTTATTAAAAACCCACAGAGGTGGCAGAAAAAAAAAACACATTACTTGGTGAATCTCTGGAGGAGCTAACATAGAAAAGAAGACTCAGAGAAGGTAGTAGTGCTCTGAATCTGAATCCTACTTGGTCGTAACTTTTTTCTTTTTCTTTTTTTTTTTTTAAGCAGGGTCTTGCTCTGTTGCCTGAGCCAGAGTAGAGTGGCTCGATCACAGCTCACTGCAGCTTCAAACTCCTGGGTTCAAGCAATCCTCCCACCTCAGCCTCCCGAGTAGCTCGGACTACAAGTGTGCACCACCACACCCGAATTATTGTTGTAGTTTTTGTAGAGACAGGGGTTTCACCATGTTGCCCAGGCTGGACTCGAACTCCTGGGCTCAAGTGATCCACCCACCTCAGCCTCCCAAAGTGCTGGGATTATAGGCATGAGCCACTGTGATCAGCCAATGCCAACTTTTTCAAAAGAACACTACTAATGCCTCAAAGAAAAACAAAGAAATTAGAAAATCATAGACTTAAAGGAATTGAATAAAAAACATTTTCAGCCATTGGTTTGACAGCCCCAGGTCCCTTGCCATCCCTATTCCCATCGGAACAACTATCCCCCAGTAACCCCTGCTTGAGGCCTCTTTAGCAGAGGGATTGAAGCAGAAGTCTGATTCACTTTAGCCTGTCAAAAATAGATCGTTAATGAATTAAGGAGTTGGAGAAAGAAACATTCACATGTATATAAACACTGATCTATCAACAAAAATCTCAGATAACTGATACCTATTGTTATAAAATGCTTTTTTCTTAAGAAGGATAAAGAACCATTTTCTCAGCTACTCCTTTGTATTATTCGATAAAATGTATACTGTGGTGCAGAAAAGGAACTAATAGTCTGCAATATCAAAAATCTGTGGATAGAATAGTAAGCCCTCAAACATCAAGGAGGTAAGATTTTTAAAAATAAAATTAAACACTCAGGTATGAAACTAAAATGGTATGTTATAAATTCTGTAACTGTCAAAATCCACTTGTAATAATACCTTTCACTTTATCTGTTATGAAATGAAGTGTTTCAAAAAGTTGAATCTTTCAGGTACCTAAAATATTATTATAAACACCAAAACCTTATTTTTATTTTTTTTTATGAAAATCTAAGATGTAATACTTGCAAGCCTTCTTAAATAGGGCCTAGAGAACCATAATTTATACATTTTCTTAGGGTTTAAAAGTCACTATTATGGATATAAATTCTCTTATTGTTGACTATAATCACATAATCCTGAAAGAATAGATATATACAGGGCTTACTGACACTGTCATAAATCTGAGGTTGGTGAACCAAGGACTTGTGGTCAAACTTGGCCCTCAGAATGTTTTTGTATAGCCCTGGAGTTAAGAATGGTTTTATGTTTTTTAAAGTTTGTAAAAAAAAAAAAAAATTAAAAGATTATTTGATAAAGATCCTGTGTGGCCCTCAAAACCCAGAATATTTACTATGTGACCTTTTACATTAAAAGTTTCTCAATCCCTGTCTGAAATGATCCCAGCCTAGCAGGCCTTGGAAATTAGTGTCCCCTATCTTTATCTGCCCTATTCTGAGGAGGCAGAGGCTCTGGAGTGAGAATTGAGTTTGACCGGGCATGGTGGCTCACACCTATAATTCCAGCACTTTGGGAGGCTGAGGCAGGTGGATTATTTGAAGTCAGGAGTTCGAGACCTGCCTGGCCAACATGGTGAAATCCCCTCTCTACTAAAAACACAAAAAATTTAGCCAAGCGTGGTGGTGCACACCTGTAGTCCCAGCTACTCAGGAGGCTAAGGCATAAGAATCACTTGAACCCGGGAGGTGGAGGTTGCAGTGAGCAAAAAAAAAAAAAAAAAAAAAAAAAAAAAAAAAAAAAAAAAATTTTTTTTTTTAAAAAAATAAAGAAAAAAAAACGTTAATTCCCGTGGGTAACAAAATAAAAAAAAAAAAACATTTACCAAAAAATTTAAAAAATGGGTAAAAAAAAAACAAAA
>CAUYLG010059127.1:0-29689 GCA_963573385.1 Cacajao melanocephalus
GTTCTTTTTTTTTTTTCCCCCGGGGGTGGTTTTTTGAGTTTGCTTGGTTGGTTTTTTTTTTTTTCCGCCGTGGTAATAAATTTTTAACATATTAACCCAAAAAAAAAAAAAAAAAAAAAAAAAAAAAAAAAAAAAAAAAAAAAAAGACAGGTGAGAAGCTTCTGTGTTCCAGAGTCTGCTCAAGCTTAAGGGGCATATAAAGTTCCTGTGCAATCTAAAATGGGGATGAATAAAGACACAGAAAAAAGAACGCATGGTGTTTCAAGAGGCTATGAATATGGCTATAATCAATACTGACAAAATGTTAAAAAGCAGGAGGATATGATGGCCAGTACTACTGTCACTACCACACTTTAGAAGTCCAGGTGATGACAGGATGGGAGAAGTTTCAGACTGAAACATGAAAGTCTTGCATTTTGTGAAATGCATGATCAATTAGCACCACAAGATCAAATGTAACCAAGTATGCATCACAGATGAAATCCCAAGTTCCTGACCAAATGGGCTTTGTCTTGCCTCTCTGCTGTCTAAAAAATACTTTTTCTTTTGTTAAAAGAATCTATGTTTCGGAACTGGGTTTTTAATATATGGAACATGTACTACCTATACTATCAGTATTTTATAAAGGCCTCATTTTATCTTTATCTATCTCTTTAGATAAAATAAGGCACTTATAAAAGCTTACTTTTAGCATCTGGAATCATAACTATACATATTTACACTTTTGTCCAAATATTCTTGGCTAACAAAGAGTATTCCAATTTAGGGTGTGGTGTGGAAAACCATTCTGAAGCATTCTAAACAAATGCCTCCTTCACTAATCTATTTAATATAGGATTTCAAGGCCAGGTACCGTAGCTCATGCCTGTATTCCCAGCACTTTGGGAGGCTAAGGCTCACAGATCACTTGAAGCCAAGAGTTCAAGACCAGCCTGCACAACAAAGCAAAGCTCCTGTCTCCAAAAAAGAAAAAATAAATTAAAAAAATAACAGAACTCCAACTCTTCATTTTCTTAAACCCTACTCAGCTTTATATGTAATTTCTCTTCACTTATCACAACCTATATTATTCCTCTAGAATTAAAGCTCAATGAGAAGAACCAGGATTTTGTCTCTCTTACTCATAGCTATATCCCTAGGACCAAGGCACTCAGTAAATACTTGCATTAAGGAAGAGAAAAAACACATAAATACACAGTAAAACACTAATATTACCCTGTTTCAATCCCTTTACATGTTATATTTCTTTCCAGAGAACAGAGAGTTGTCACCGGCCCAGAATGACACAATTAGTTTCTCATAGAACCAATGCTAGAATTGAGGTTGTCTGACACAAAAGATTGCACATTGCCCATATGGCAATAAAAAAAAAACAGGAATAGCAGTCTCAAATTAAAGCACTAAGCCACACAACTACTCTATTATTTGTTAGGCTAAGCTTCCAGTAATTTCAAATCCGACACAATCAATTATATTAACCCTTTTCTCCCTATATCCCACATAGCTAGGATAAATACTGCAAATAGAAAAGTAACCTTCAGCCAGGCACGGTGGCTCATGCCTGTAATCCCAGAACTTTGGGAGGCCAAGGTGGGCAGATCACTGGAGGTCAGGAGTTCAACACCGACCTGACCAATATGGTGAAACCCCGTCTCTACCAAAAATACAAAAATTAGCCAGTGTGGTGGCAGGCACCTATAATCCCAGCTACTTGGGAGGCTGAGGCAGGAGAATCGCTGGAACCTGGGAGGCGGAGGTGGCAGTGAGCCAAGATCACGCCATTGCACTTTAGCCTAGGCGACAAAAGCCAAAAGCTCTGTCTCAAAAAAAGAAAGAAAGAAAAGTAACCTTTTTCAAGGCAGATCAAAATGCAAGCCATGTACATCTCCAAGAATTCAAACTCTCAGCCATAGATATAAAGGTAATTAGGAGAGTTTTATCTGACAGTTTATATATTCTCATAGGTGGTGATTCATAGCTTTCTATGTAATTTTTTTTAAAAAAAACCTGAAGGAGTTCATATCAGGTTTCAACTTTACAACAGAATCTAAATAATAATCCTGCCATCAGTTTTCTCAAGTTAGAAGTAAAAAACAATACTTATTTGTGTGTGTGCATGAGTAGCACATTTCCATGTTCAGAGAAACAGTTTATAAAGACATACCAAAGGGAACCTACTTTATGATTCCTTGCACTGTATTCTTGTTCACACTCAATCCTTTCAGATAATCTACAATAAGAACCTGTAAGTCTTCTTTGCTTTCCAATTCTTCTACATAAAGTTCTGTGAATCTGTAAAACAATACATAATAAACACTTTTTAGAAAGTTAATATGACTATGCTGACAATAGAAAAAAACATGAAATAAGAAGCTATGTCAGCTCATTTTAACTGCTTGTAGTATAAAATGTCTTTCAACCTGAGATACAAACTGATCATAAAGGATAATGTAACCAAAAATATATCATTATTGCTTCTTCTATGCAGTAGTCTTCTATGTATAGTCCTTACAAGAAGAAAAAGTTACAAAAATAAGAATTAATTATTCTCATTTTCAGGTGTTACAATAACTGCATGTTAAAAAAAAGTAAGTGCAATAAAAAACAAGCCCCCTCACCATCAGAAACAAAACAAAATGGTTGAAGAGAAAACAACTGCTTTCATGTAGTTTCTAAAGCTTCCAGAAGAAGCTTTTGTTACTTTATAACAAACAGAGAGATCTAATAAAGTTTTAAAGCTATTTTAAAACTCAAAATGAAATGGTTACCAACAATAAATCTGGTCATTTATCTTTTCCCAAATGTTACATACATAAAACACCAACAACTAAGTACTTTGTTCATGTCAGTGCTTAGTGATGAAACATGAAAGAAACTTAAAAGGCCTTTTCAGATCATCAGCCTCATCCAAAGAGGACTGTGCTCCTAAAATGTACTTATACTGGTATATGTTTTCCTGTTACATTGTGTATGAAATTTTGCTAATAGCCAAAAGATTATCTGAGAAAGGAAAGATTTTTATTTTCAACGATATTCACTGTCATACTAGTAACATAAAGGGAAAAATTCTCCAGTGTTCTGGAGATTCCCATATGCCTACCACCTGCACAAAGTAGAGGAATACAACAATTAAGGAAAGCAAGATTACTCTATCAGAGGCCAGGAAATTTCAAGCATTGCTCTAAAGTTTGGTTACACTAATATTACCAACCTATAAATAAAGAGAATCTTAAAAAGAAGTCTTAGTAATCTCAGCACTGCGGAAAGCTGAGGCAGGCAGATCGCTTGAGCCCAGTTAGAGCTGCCTAGGCAACATGGCAAAATCCCATCTCTGCTAAAAATACAAAAAAAAATAGCCAGGTGTGGTTGCATGTGCTGGTAATCCCAGCTATTCAGGAATCTGAGGTGGGAAGTGGGAGGACTGCTTGAACCGGGGACTTGCAGTGAGCCAAGATCACACCACTGCACTCCAACCTGGGCAACAGGGCAAGAACCTGTTGCAAAAAAAGAAAGTCTCCAAGAGCCATGTCCTCACCTGTTTCTTATTCCTGGTGGGAGATTTCTTTTGCCTACATCAGTCGCTGGATTCATGCAGGCAAATAAACGGAAGTCAGGATGCCGAACCAGTGGCTCTGTGAGAGAAAATTATAAATTCTCAACAAAGCTAAGATTAACTCCACAGAACCCCAGGCCCAGCCACTGGTGCTGGCTGTTTACACCATCCTTGTCTTTTCTGAAGCCCCACTGAAATCACTTTCCAGACCTATATATACAACCTAATCTTATATTCCAGTCTTTTGTGGTATGTGTATTCACTGTTATCTTTTATCAACCATTCATCTGTTATTTTGTAAGTGTGTCTATTATCCATAACCCAAACATCTTGTCAAATTATATTCTTCTTCTTTACATTCCCCATACCAAAACAGTTTAATGCACTTTGCAGAAAATTAATACCTAAGAAATGAACAAATTCCACTGGGAGGCCCATGTCATCCTTCTAACCAAAAAAATAAATAAATAAATAAATAAATTCTCACTCTAAAGTGGCCATAGGGCTCAACACCACATCAAATCCCAAGGGATTCAAGTGCTACCTGTGTCTCCTCGATCCAGCAACACTAGGGATCCAGAGGATCCTTCAAGTAAACCACTCAGACATTCTAGTATTTCTGGAGCAGCCAAGTTAATCTCATCCAACAAGATCCACTCTCCTTTCTTTACAGCCTGAGCTAACGTACCCTAGAAGAAAATAAAATAAAATGTTAAGAATTTGTGTCAAATAAAGGCACACTTGCCAAGAACAGTTATGCAAGCAGGGTTAGAAATAGAGGGAGGGGGTGATCTTTCCCACTTGATGGGCCTATGCCTTAACTGCCCACTGGCTGACAGCAGATAGTCAGAGTCAAGGCCAAGTTATTATAAATATCCAAAAGGGTAAAGGGAACATCTTTGGGCCTAACAGAAAGATGCCATAAACTAAATCCTCTAATTATGTGGATGTTCGGGTAAATAGCTTACACTGTAGTCAGGTATTTATAGGCACCCAAAGGCTATTAAAACTCAAAATAAATATAGGGTCAGGCTATACCAAGATTAGACAAATGTGTTTAGTGTTTGTCATACACAGCCTTTCACACCTGCTGAAGGTCAAAATGAATCATCCCTTGGCTTTAGTACACTAGTGTTATCTCTTCAAATTCTAAATCGTAGAGCAATAAAAACAAATCTAATCATCTATTCAGTTGACACAACATCAAAAACTATTTTACGATTATTAAGCTGCTTTATACTTTTGTAAAAATGCTCATCCTAACAACGACTCTACTACAAATTTAATTGAAAAACATAAAACATAAGAAATATATTAACTCCAGTGTATTACTAAGTCATAAAACATAAGCCTTGCTTTGAGAACACAACAATTTAATTGGTTGTTTTAGAATAATCCTATTAAGAATCATTCTGATGACCAAATTTCCCACACACACAATATATCATTGAGTAGACCTTCTCTGTTATAAAACACCATCAATTAAGACTCCTACTTCCTCTAGGGCTTCATCTAAGGACTGTCACAGAAACAAATTCTTTTTAAATGCCCAAGTCACAACTATTTGACCAAGTTGATCCTTCCTAGAGGGTCACAGGACAGCAGAAAGTAGAGATGTCTATGACTTGAGATTAAAATTGGGGCACTAAAGTGAACAGCTCCAAATCCCTCTCTCTTATCCACATGCTCCCCGAGGACACATATGGCAAGAGAAAGACTACAGACTTCACTAGTTGTCATCAATTGTATCTTTAAAAATAATAATAGATGCAGCAATCTCCCTTCTGGGTACTTCCCAAAAAAATACGAAAACAGTATGTCGAAGGGATGCCTGCATTCCCATGCTCATTCCCACCATGCACAATAGCCAAGATAAAGAATCAACCTATGTTTCCATCAACAGATAAATAAAGAGAATGTTGTATATATACTTATATACAAACAATGGAATCTTACTCAGCTTGAAAAAAGAAATAAATTTTGTCATTTGCTACAACATAAACAGAAACAGAGAACATTACATTAAGTGAAACAAGCCTGGCACAGAAACACAAGTATTGCATGCTGTCACTTATATGTGAAATTTAAAACAACAGAACTCAAAGAAGCAGCCAGCAGAATGGTAGAGTCAGCAGAGGATAGGAGAGTTGGGGAGTATGGAGTAATGAAAGCACAAAGCCTTAATTAGACAGAAAAAATAAACTTTCTTTCCTTTGAGACACATATTGCACAGCATGGTGATCATGCTGTAAACAGTAAATAATAATGTGTTATACATTTCAAAATTACTAAGGCAGTACATTCCAAATATTCTCAGCCCAAAAAATGGTATTTGAGGTGATGAATATGGTAATTGGCTTTAGTTATTCCACTGTATTCATAAATAACATCATTTTGTACCCCATAAATATATACAATTATAATTCATCGATTTATACTTTTAAAATTTTTATTTAAATAATGATGTTGCTCATTAAGACCTTATAATTGCCATAATTACCACGAAGAACATTTTTCAAAATTGTACCCCAAAATCATTATTTCATTAAGACAATACAAAACAGTAATCTGCCTAAAACGTTACGTTCTGCATCAAATCAACATTCCTGTAACCTAAATAACGAAAACAGAAATACCTCTACAAATGCAAACAATAAGGTATTTTCAGTCATTTTCATCTGCTGTTGGGCATGGTTGAGTCTGAGACCAAATGCTTCCCATTTCTCTTTTATGAGTAACCCTAGGAAAGAATAAAGACAAGAATCTAACACACATTTTGAGTTGTAATATACACAACTTTTAAAAATAATACAATTAACAAAACGCACAAAAATTAAGCACACAAAACACTAAGTCTAAAAACTCACATAATGCTAACTAAACGCCAGACATAACACAAATTAGCTCACGTGTATGTACATATACATATTAATTACCTCATTTATCCCTCACACAACCCTCCGGACTAGTTCTTATTCCTGCTTTACAGATAAGGAAACACACAGAAGTAAACTAAGCTAGCAAAAGCCTCTTGGCTATGGAATCCAGATCCTTAGAAACAAGCTTTTTCTGAGGAAATGAGCCTTACTGACTAAATAGTACTTGCACATCAGCATTACCAGTCATCTGTTTTTGCAGAAATCATATGAAGAATGGGGGCACAATACTTCATAATTAGTCATTCTGCCAAGTCCTAGAAAGCTCCAATTTGTACTCTTACTCCAAGAGTAAGAGTATTTACTCTTCCCCAAAACTCTTAATATGTTCACTGAAGCCCAACCTCATGCCCTCCCCCATGGCAGCCTGGGTCACATCCTTACCAGTTTCACTCTCTTTTCCATCCTTGTTAACAGCAGATTTGTGTACATGCTGCATTAGTCTCAGGAGATCATGCCACCGTTTCTGTCTGTAACAGGTCTGAATGTGCCCCAAGAACGTAAAGTTTTGTTTCTTGGAAAATGTCTGGGCAAAGAGCTCCTCAAATGCCTCCCGTAAAGGTAGCCAAATAAGCTTATGGTCCACTGGTTTATAACTGAAACCGACACAGGTAAATGTGATTCACAAACTTCAAAAGTTAACAGAAGTTAGAAAGAATGGCTCAGAAAATAGGAGTAGGTCTCAGATTTCATTTAATCAAAGTCAGAAATACTAGCAAAATATTTAAAATCTACATTACAGTTTTCAATTGTAATCTGTTTTCCCCCATTTGAAGGGCCTATAATGAAGGTAAAAATGATTATCAAATTAACAGTGCTATGAAAAAAACTGGCTTAGCCCGGCTACTCACACTGGTAACCCCAGCACTTTGGGACACTGAGGCAGAAAGATCACTTGAGCCCAGGCGTTCAAACCCAGCCTAGGCAACATGGCGAAACCCTGTCTCTACAAAAAAATATAAAAATTAGTCAAGCGCAGTAGCACACACCTGCAGTCCCAGCTACTTGGAAGGGTGAAGTAGGAGGCTTGAGCCCAGGAGGTGGAGGTTGCAGTGAGCCAAGAACACACCACTGCACTCCAGCCTGGGCAAGAGAGCCAGACCCTCAAAAAAATAAAATAAAAAAAAAATTTTAAGTCCTACTTGAATAGTAAAATTCACATCATTTATTTTCCCAACGTCTAAATAATCATATATAGGGCATAATAAGAAACCATCCATATTTAATTAAGCTTGACTAAAATCTGAGGAATAATAAACATATGAAATTGATTTACTTATGTAAATTAAACCCAGCCCACACATTATCAATTAGGAAAAGGGTAGGAGAGAGAGCAACGATTTGTGCTACCTCCCTGGCAAAAGCTCAAATGAAGCCTTATCTGAGAAAACTCTTCTTCTATTGCACTGAGCACCCTCGAACCTGTGGTTGTTAACACTAAAAAACAGAATTTCTTCCCTCAAGCTATAAACACAAACATAAGAAAAAAATTTTAAGTCACACTTACCCTCCAAGCAAGTCTGCAGTATCACTTTGTTGATTCATATTGACAACCCTCAAACGGTGGCCTTTTATAAAGAAAGTACAAAAGAGTTACTCCAATAATTTAAAGACCAATAATATCCAGTGTGCTCGAGGCTGTGGAATATGGCATGGGGCTTTTTTATTTTTTGAAAGTCTTGTTCTGTCACCAAGGCTGGAGTGCAGTGGCCCAATCATGGCTCACTGCAGCCTCGACTTCCTGGGCTCAAGTGATCCTTCTGTCTCCGCTTCCCAAGCAGCTGGGACTATATACAGGATACACATACCACCACACTTGGCTAATTTTTGTATTTTTTTTGTAGAGACAGGGTCTCACGATGTTGCCAGGCTGGTCTTAAACTCCTGGGCTCAAGCAATCCTCCTGCCTCAAGCTCCAAAAGTGCTAGGATTACAGGCATGAGCGAGCCACTGTGCTCAGTAATAAGGTAAATTTTCAAATGTGCATTTGCTCTAAATCATGAGAGCCCAGAAGTTGGAGACCAACCTGGGCAACATAGTGAGACCTCATCTCTGCAAAAAACTTAAAAAATCAGCCAAGCGTGTAGTCTCAGCTCTCTGGGAGGCTAAGGTAAGGGATCACCTGAGCCTGCAAAGTCAAGGCTGCAGTGAGCTGTGAGTTCGCCACTTGCATTCCAGCCTAAGCAACAGAGTGCGACCCTGTCTCAAAAAGAATAAACAAAAATAAAAAGGAGAAATGAGGTATTCTGTTTTCAAAAGTTGTCCAATTTGCTTAACTAAATGTAATATGTAGAATATAATCCCGTGTTTTGTTCTGAAACAAAACAAAATCTATACGTGTGTGTGTGTGTGTGTGCATGTATGTATTTGCATAGGCAAAGATTAGAAATGAAATAATTTAATAACAATCTGTTAAAAGTAGTTATTTCCAGGCAAAGAGACTACATGTGGAGTGATGGCACTTGTTAGATTCCGTGGTCTTTGAATTTAGTATTTTTAAAAAAGGAAAAGAGGTAGTCAGTATGAAATGTCTGGGGGCAGATTTATTTCCTCTAGGCATTACCTGTAATGTGAGCCAAGTATTGTACAGTAGAGGTTTTGCCGGTCCCAGTCTCTCCCACCAGCAACACAGGCTCCCCTTTGCTGACACACACTGCAAGCTGTTCGATGAGAACAGAGGACGGCCGTGTAGCAGCAAAAGTGAACTTCTCCCTGGGAGGGAGAAAAAACGAGTTTAAAAACCACGCTGAAAGCTTTTCCTAGTTTTGCTGGGAGAAACCAGATTTTCCAGAGTCAACAAACAAGAATGAGAAAACAGCTCAGAGTAATTGTCTTCATGCTATATCAGACAGTCTTACAACATACAAAAATTACAGAATTCAGTCACTCTGCAAATACCGAATACTCACATATCTGATACCATGCTAGGCTCTGGAGATTAAAAAGACCAATAAGACAAGACTATCTATACCAGTTATCTCATCTTGGGCAAATTACTTAATGTGTCTTAGCCTCAGTTTCCTCACCTGTAAGATGTGGGTAACAACAGTACCTAGCTGTAACAGATTAATAATCTTTCCCCAAACTCATGTCCACCCAGATCCTATGAATGAAAAAGGGTCTTTGAAGAAAATTAATCAAATTAAGATAAAGTCATGTTGCATTCGGGTGGGTCTTAAATCCAATGACTGGTGTCCTTATAAGAGGAAGATCTGGTGACAAATACACACACAAGAAAGAAGGGCCATGTGACAACACAGACAGCACTTGGAGTGATACAACTACAAGCCAAGGAACACCAAGGACTGCTGGGAGCCAAAGAGATCAGGCACTATGGCTCAGGCCTGTAATCCCAGCACTTTGGGAGGTCAAAGCAAGTGGATCACTTGAGGTCAGGAGTTCAAGACCAGCTGGCCAACACAGAGAAATGCTGTCTGTATTAAAAATATAAAAATTAGCTGGACATGGTGGCATATGCCTGTAATCCCAGCTATTCAGGAGGCTAAGGCAGGAGAATCACTTGAACCAGGGAGGCGCAGGTTGCTGTGAACCAAGATCACGCCACTGTACTTAAGCCTGGGTAACAGAGTGAGACTCTATCTCAAAAAAAAAAAAAAAAAAAGAAAAGAAAAGAAAAGAAAAAAACAGGAAGAGGCAAGAAAGCATTCTCCCCTAGAGCCTTCAGAGGGAGGAGTATGACTTCCAGCCTCCACGACTGTGAAAGAATAATGTCTATTGTTTAAAACCACCAAGTTTATGGTAATTTCTTATGGCAGCCCTAGGACAGTAATATATTAATTCACAGAATTATTACAACCACTACATGAGAAAATATGTAAAGACTTAGTACAAAGTGAGACATATAATAAGTTTTAAATGTTACCTCCAACTCAGAATCATTTTTGTTGTTGTTGGTTTGTTGTTGTTGTTGTTATGTTTTGCTTTGTTTTGAGATAGAGTTTCGCTCTTGTTGCCCAGGCTGGAGTGCAAAGGCGTGATCTTGGCTTACTGCAACCTCCGCCTCCTGGGTTCAAGCAATTCTCCTGCCTCAGCCTCGAAAGTAGCTGGGATTACAGGCATGTGCCACCACACCCAGCTAGATCTCAGAATCTTATATAACCCCAGCCTTCCAGGAACTTACGGACTAATGTCTGACTTCCAACTGAGGCTTACTTCACTAAATACACTGCAGTGAATAAAATCAATGATTCATCTTTGGTAGTGTCAAGTCTCTAATAACTTGCACTGCCTCTTTCACCTATTAATATCTAATTTCACGGAACATACTTTGGGAAAACACCACTACTTCCCATGTAACATACTGCAGATATCACAGTTCAGACATGTGTTTTGCAAAAAGACAAGAGGCTGAGCTAGACCTTCTATCCAGTTTCTGGAATCCCCACAGTTGGCAGTTTAGTTTAGAGCCCTACTTACCTCTGTACGTGAACAGCCTCACTTTGTTTCCGTAGAAGCCGCACTCGACCAACTTGCAAATCTAGCTCATTGATCACAATTTCTGGCTTATAAAGTTGACAAAAGAATTCAGCCTGTGGGAGAAAAGATTTCATCTGAGTAAAAATCCATATACTTTTTGAACATTGCCCTATCTAGAGGCTTCTTTTGGCCCTCAAATTAGCCCTCTACAAAGAATCATTCTCTAATTGCCAGACAGGTGCGAGAGCTTTTCATCAAGAAATTTCTTTTTTCATTTTCCAAATTTCTAATACTATGTTTTTTAAAACACTGATGTTTCTTTGGTACTTTTCAAATAGCCCTACCTATATATGGAGTGAACACCCTGATATATCCCAACAGAGAAAGTCAACAGTAAGTCTACGTCTAAAAGGTAACATAATGTTGGAAATCATGGTACATATCTGACTACAGCCAAAACAAAAAGAGCTGTGGCAGGTGCTCCTGGAAGTCTACCCAGCAGCCATTCCTCTCTTGTCCAAAGAACACTGACTCTGTTCAGGTTTGGGGCAGGAGTAAAAGAAGTAAAGTACTCTGGGAAAAGTGAGCTCTTCCCCAACAAAACAAGATGAATATTGGTGGAATGAATATTCATGCTGATTTTATTACTCTTCCCGATGATTAACATACGTATCATTTACGTCCCTTTCAGTAGGACATTCTATGACCTCCAGCCAAAGCCATCCCAACTATTTCAGAAGCCTTATAAAAATCTCTACTACTGTAATTCCTGACATAAGATCTTTTAGCACAATCGTTCATGTGAGAATACCAGGTACCTGCCTCAAGACGAGCCAGATATTTCTCCAGCCACCAATGCCACTGCTGAAAGGATCCCTCCCCTCAAAATATATATTTTGACATAAAATAAGAATGCCAAAATATTAACAATGTCAGCAATGGACCTAAGGTATTCATTGGTACTCCTCTTTTCAATGTTTTTGCTTGTTTTGGAGACAGACTCTCGATCTGTCGCCTAGGTTGGAGTGCAGTGGCGCTATCTCGGCTCACTGTAACCTCTGCCTCCTGGGTTCAAGTGATTCCCCTGCCTCAGCCTCCCAAGGAGCTGGGATTACAGACATGTGCCACCACGCCCCACCTCGTATCAATTTTCTTTTTTTAAGATGGAGTTTCACCGGGTGCCCAGGCTGGAGTGCAGTGGTGGGATCTCAGCTCACTGCAACCTCCACCCCCCACATCCAAGCCATTCTCCTGCAGCCTCCCAAGTAGCTAGGATTACAGGCACTCACCATCAAGCCCAGCTAATTTTTGTATTTTTAGTAGAGATGGGGTTTCACCATGTTGGCTAGGCTGGTCTCAAACTCCTGACCTCAGGTAATCCGCCCACCTTGGCCTCCCAAAGGGCTGGGATTACAGGCCTGAGCCACCATGCCCCACCTCTTATCAACTTTTTTTTTTTTGAGATGGAGTCTGGCTCTGTCACCCAGGAGGGAGTGCAGTGGTACAATCTCGGCTCACTGTAACCTCTGCCTCTTGGGTTCAAGCCATTCTCCTGCATCGGCCTCCCAAGTAGCTGGGATTACAGGCATGTGCCATCACACCTGGCTAATTTTTATTTTTTAGTAGAGATGGGGTTTCACCACGTTGACCAGGCTGGTCTCATACTCCCAACCTCAGGTGATCTGCCTGACTCAACCTCCCAAACTGCTAGGATTACAGGCGTGAGCCACTATGCTCGGCCTCTTGTCAACTTTTCTAAAGAGGGAAAATAATAAAAATTATGGAAAAACTCTGTGCACTAAGTTATACACAAAGGTATTACTAAAACATAGTACTGTCCTGAGTCTATAAACTACAAAATAAAATAAATGCTAACCAAAACACTGAAGATGATGATACAGGACATGAGGAAGCTCCCTTTAAGAATGTGGAACATATGAAGAACTATTTAACTAGGGGATCTGGGAGTCTTATGCCCATGATAGGCAGAAATAAAAGCCCAACTTTTACGAAAGAAGCACCACTGCAAAAGCTGTTCCAACTAAGGACGAGAGACCAGCAAGCAAGCAAGCAAAAACCCCAGCCTCCTTTCAACAGGGAAGTAAAAACAGCACACATACCTTTTTTTTAGAAATGTTCAATTTGCTTCCAATAACTTCTGCCATTTTCAGTTTGCTTGTATGCACAGAAAGCATTGCTGTGAAACAGTCCAGAGCCTGTTAAAATAACCAAGGTAAAATGCCAGCTGATTTTCGAAATAATATATTAATCACAAGGCATCATTTTTCTGTCTACAAGAGGGAGAAACACCAAATCCAGCAGAAACATTTCTCTAAGAATGAAGGGAGTACAAATAAGGTACCAACCCAGGACTCAGGACCTGACCATGATGGAAAGACAGGACACCAACAAATATAAATAATTTATTACTGAAATACTAGCAAAATTTTTTTAAAAAGCAAACAACAAAACACCCCTAGCTTCAGGCAAACAAAAGCAACTAGTATTGACCACTGAGTACATGGTTCAAGGAGAAGTGACTCATACAGGTGCTGAAGTACTATCAAAAGACCGATTTCTAGCTGTAAGCTAAACACTAGGTGTGTAATATCGCATGGTCATTATCTTAACCAAGTACTCAATATTGGCAACAACCAGTGAGCCAACCAGGTATGTCTTCTGATGTAATGTAATATAAAATACCACCAAAAATAGATTGTACACCAAAAATGTTAAACTTGAATTCGTCAAGCATTTTTCTATTTTCTATTCTCTATTCACAGAAAACATGAGAGATAAAATAAGGTAAAGGACACCATGAGTGTAGAATCGAAACCAACTTTGCAAAGATTATGACAGTGACAGCAATATAACATGGCTGACTTCATCTTGCTTCTAAGCCTCACAGGCTGGTTATCTTCACTCATTCCTAGGCATAGGCCAAGCTAACCATGGTAGGAATTTAGCTTATAGTTTAACTTGGAAGCAAAGATGGTAATAGTCCCTACAACTAACCCCCTCTTTGCTCAGGGACCAAAACTAATGAAAGACCACAAGATTAGGATTATGGGAGGGTCCTGAATTCCGCTAAAATGTAGGTGTAGTTTCTAAAATCCCTTACTGCTTAGGAGTCATGCGGCCAGAGGTCACAAGATTTGTGACTTTCCCAACTGCTCTTATAGATAAGATCACTATTGTGGAAACTAAAATTGGCCTTTTGAGATGATTTTCAGATTTCTGAATTCTGGCAACTAACTGACTCCACTAGACTCAGTCAGCACACCCAGAAGTAGACTCTGTGTACAAGACGATTTTCCACACTTCTATGATTTCCTCTCCAACCATTCAGTAGCACCAATTCCCTAGTCCCTTGCCCACCGAATTATCCATGAAAACCCTAGCTTCTGAGTTATCAGGGAGATTGATTTGAGTAATAACTCCATTTCCCATGCGGCTAGCCTAGCATTCATTAAACTCTCTTGAAGACTGATTTTTGAATAACAACAAAATTGTGGCCTCCTGTATAGTGGGCTACACATGAATTACTCTTTATTGCGATTCCCGTCATGATAAATTGGGTGCCTAAGCAGCAGGCAAGGTGAAACTGTTGAGCAGTTACAACCTGATCATTTTTCTTTTCTTCCTTTTTAAAAGTATTTTAGGCCAGGTGTGCTGGCACGTGTCTGTAATCCTAGCACTTTGGGAAGCCAAGATGGGTGAATCACCTGAGGTCAGGAGTTCGTGACCAGCCTGACTAACATGGCAAAATCCTGTCTCTACTAAATACAAAAAAAATAAAAAATAAAAAAAATAGCTGGGTGTGGTGGTGCATGCCTGTAATTCAAGCTACTTGGCAGGATGAGACAGGAGAATCGTTTGAAGCTGGGAGGCGGAGGTTGTAGTAAGCCAAGATGGTACTACTGCACTCCAGCCTGGGCAACAAGAGCAAAAGTCCGTCTCAAAAAAAAAAAAAAAAATTTATTATTTTGTCCTGACAGCTAAAATAATCAGAACACAACACTTAATTGATGAAAATATGACAAAATAGGCCCCAAATACTGCAAGTGGCTTTTGTCTCAGTGGTAGAGTTAGTAGTTAAGTTTCTTCCATCACCTATTCTTTTTTTTTTACAAGAAGAACCTAGTCCTTTTAGAATTAAAAATATATTTTAAAGCTGTAATTGTAAGTAAAGTCAGTTTACATGATGCAAAAAGACCCAAATAATGCCCCTCCCAACATTTAGTAATAAGTAGGAAAACTTATACCCAAAAATCTAAAGTTACAAACATCAATATTAAAAATATAGGATTTACTATTATGATACAGTTGTCCCTAGGTATTCCTGGGGGATTGGTTCTAGGACTTCTCACAGAAACCAAAATCTGAAGATGCTCAAGTCCCTTACATAAAATGGCATAGAGTGCACGTCGGTATATAGAAAAATAAGTATAAGAAAAAAGAAAATTTCAGGTGTAGTGTTTGCATATAACCTATACTAACATCCTCTTTATTCACTTTAAATCATCTCCAGATTATTTAGAATACATAATACAATGTGAATGCTATACAAATAGTTATTACACTGTATTGTCTAGGGAGTAATAACAAAGAAAAAAGTCTGTACATGTTCAATACAATCATTTCTTTCCTGAAATATCTTATTTATTTATTTCCTTTTTACTGTCTACCTTAGGACAGAAATGGAGTATTTCAGATCTAAGTTTGATTGACTCCACAGATGAAGAGCCCACAGAAACGGAGGGCTAATGGCAGTCCCCAAGAGCAATCTTCCTCTGAACAAATTTGACTGTAGATATTTTTGAGGAAAGAATATGTTCTCAACGTCCTTGGAGAAATCACAATCTAGGTCTAACATAAAAATATAGGTGGAGTCTTTAAATTAATTGTAACAAATTATAGTAGAGCTAATATTTGATAAAGGTAGATTTTTATCTAATTGGAATAAGTGGGGAAAAGAGCCAGACATAAACAATTTGCAGGGCCAGGCACGGTGGCTCACACCTGTAATCCCAGCACTTTGGGAGGCCGAGGCGGGCAGATCACCTGAGGTCAGGAGTTCGAGACCAGCTTTACTAACATGGTGAAACCCCATCTCTACTAAAAATACAAAAATTAGCCAGGTGTAGTGGCGGGTGCCTGTAATCCCAGCTGCTCAGGAGGCTGAGGCAGGAGAATCACTTGAACCCAGGAGGCTGAGATTGTAGTGAGCCAAGACCACACCATTGCACTCCAGCCTAGGTGACAGCAACATATCGTCTCAAAACAAACAAGCAAACAAACAATTTGCCAGTGTTTCATCAGTAGTTCTCAAAAGAATCCACATTACTGATTGGAAATGGCTGGTCTCAAATTCAGTAGTAATATACTTTACAGTAGAAGAGAATAATTCCTCTCGTTACCATATTATACTTAAAAGAGTTACTTCTAAAAGAACATCCAACTCCTTCTATTCTTATTCCACCTTTACCTCTATGATTTGGTCTTCTGTAATAATATCCACCAGAATTGTTAAGTCCTGTGCCCACGCATGCTCCTATCATAGATATTAACAATGGACCCCAGATCCATTGGTAAGAAGAGTCCACCACCCTCACTGAAACTCATCTGGGACTTAACGCTTACAAAGAGGTTTAGTCAACCAACATCAACCAACTCTACTGAGAAAAGTGGAGGGAGCAAATAGATACAAATTTATCAAACAGACTAAGAGATTTTATATAGGAATAAACATTGCTTTATTATTACCTGGGAGTTTTTTTTCATTTACTTTCATTTCCCTATCTTATCTGTTTTACTCTACCTCAAACTATACTTTTTCTGAAATTAATAATAACTTGTTTCAGAAACCACGAAACATGTATTACACCCAATTAGCTTTAATGCGACTTTAGATGAATTTTTAACTAGCTAAAAACAAGAAATCATACTAGGGAAAAAGAAGAAACTCTGACGGCAATCAAAAGACAGAAAATAACAACAGAAGTCAACAGTTTTACAGAACGAGGAGAAAAAAGACTGGAAAACCAGATCTTACCTCTTGAAAAATATTTAATGATGCTGATGAAGATGAACTGTCAAAGCTATGGGCAACCCTATTACACCAATTCAGCAGATCCCTTTAAAAAAAAGAAAGAAAAGAAAAAACAAAGAAATAAAAGACCACAGGCCAAAAACATCAGAGGCATCAAAATTTGTTGACCCACTTAAATCTGGGCATACCTGACAGCTCTCTCCTTTCTTCTGCCAATAAGAAGATAAAAGGTATTTTGGCAAAGAGTAAGTAAGGGTTCCCGATACTTCCACTCTTTGTATTTGTGTGTAAAATTTAAAAACAGAACAAAAATAGAGTTCCAAATCCTCACTCATACCAGGAAGTGACCTACCAACTCATTTCTCTGCCATTCATGCTAGACAAAATAGCAGGAAAGGAGGGGACAACCAAATCAGATCAGAATGAGGAGATGCCCAGGTCTAACTCTCCCTTCTCAAAAGGAAAGTCAACCACTGAGACAGAGAACGGCACAGAAGTAAGTCACAGACAGCAAAATCCAAGACTTATTTAAGACTGCAAGTGTCAGAAAAGGGTATTCAGTGAAAGAATTATGTTAGGAGCCATTCCCAAGTTTGTCTTTAAAAGTTACTTTTTAAAGTTAAAAACATTACCCTAATCAAGCCTTCCTGGTCATTAACTACAAATCTGAAAAAGGGATCTGACACCATGAAACAACTGATAATTTCAAAACCTGACCATTTACTTCTAGCTAGTAAGAACTTTTAAAGAAAACAGTTTTTAAAATATTATTTTAAAAAACTGTTGGGCTGGGGGCAGTGGCTCACGCCTGCAATCTCAGCACTTTGGGAGGCCGAGGCAGGTGGATCACCTGAGGTCAGGAGTCCGAGACCAGCCTGGCCAACATGGCAAAAACCCGTCTGCACAAAAAATACAAGCCAGACATGGTGATGCACACCTGTAGTCCCAGCTACTCAGGAAGCTAAGGCAGGCCCGAGAGGTGGAGGTTGCAGTGAGCTGACATCATGCCACTCCACTCCAGCCTAGGTGACACAGCAAGACTCCGTCTCAAAAAAAAAAAATTGTTTAGTCCAATACCTTAGAGATAATTCTCTTCCCTCAAGGACTGGTCTTTTGTTTTCTCTGCTGGCTTCTGAAACTTCTTCAGGTGCCTGTTCACACCCAACAGAACTGTCACTCCAAGAGTGATGTTTCTCTCCAGTAAGTTGGATATAAATGTCAAGCAGATGATCAGCCACTGCCGATAGGCTAGGATATCTGCTCTGAAGAACCTGACAGAGGGAAAAAAAAGAAAAAGAAAATTTAGTACCAAGCATAGAAATTTTTAGAAACACACAAAACTGCTGCTGAAACTAGTCAGTCAAAAACTGGATTTCTCTATGAAATTTGTCCACCGGGGGCAGTGGCTCACACCTGTAATCCCAACACCTTGAGAAACCAAATCAAGGGAATTTCAGGAGTTTGAGACCAGCCTGGGCAACATGGCGAAACCTCGTCTCTACAAAACATACAAAAATTAGCTGGACAGGGTGGCGTGTGCCTGTAGTCCCAGGTACTCAGGAGGCTGAGTAGGGAGGATCATCTGAGCCTGGGAGGTCAACACTGCAGTGAGCAGTGATCATGCCTGGGTGACAGAGCAAGACACTGTCTCAGAAAAAGTAAATAAAGGCCAGGCACGGTGGCTCACGCCTGTAATACCAGCACTTTGGGAGGCCAAGGCAGACAGATCATGAGGTCAAGAGATTGAGACCATCCTTGACAACATGGTGAAACCCCATCTCTACTAAAAATAGAAAAATTAGCCGAGCATGGTGGTGCGTGCCTGTAGTCCTAGCTACTTGGGAGGCTGAGGCAGGAGAACTGCTTGAACCCAGAAGGCAGAGGTTGCAATGAGCCGAGATCGCACCACTGCACTACAGCCTGGTGACAGAGCAAGACTAAATCAATCAATCAACCAACTAATCAATAGGCTGGGTGCAGTGGCTCATGCTGTAAACCCAGAACTTTGGGAGGGTGATGCAGGCAGATCACCTGAGATCAGGAGTTCAAGATCATCCTGGGCAACATGGTGAAAGCCCATCTCTAATAAAATACAAAAATTAGTTGGGTATGGTGATGCGTGCCTGTAGTCCCAGCTACTCGGAAGGCTGAGGCAGGAGAATCACTTGAACCTGGGAGGCAGACTTTGTAGTAAGCTGAGACCGCACAAGTGCACTCCAGCTTGGGCGACAGAGACTCCATCTCAAAAAAATAAAATGAAATTACAAAAAAGAAAAATGAAATGTCATCTTTACAAAAAATAAGAACTTCCCCCTTACCCACTTCTGCTCCCACCCACCTATCCTACTCAAACGCCACGACTTTCTTCCTACCCAGAACTCAGTTATCTTGCAATCTCACCATCTATAATACAGTTTGAGGGGCAGAAGTCAGATGTTAAAAGGTTCTCCAAGTAACCAAAATATATGCAACCAACTCCATGGAATTTATTCATTAAAGAATTCTTAAATTACTATTTAATTTCAAACACAGCTCTGGTAAGGTTCATTATGTAATTTCTCAATGAAAATAATATAAAAGGAGCCAGGCTGGTGGCTCACACCTATAGTATCAGCACTTTGGGAGACTGAGGTGGGAAGATTGCCTGAGTCAAGGAGTTCAAGACCAGCTTGGGCAACATGGTGAAAGCTCGTCTCTATTTAAAAAAAAAATTGCTGGGCAGGGTGGCACACACCTGTAGTCCCAGCTATGTGGCAGGCTGAGGTGGGAAGATCACCTAAGCCTGGGAGGTTGAGGCTATGAGCTGAGCACCAATGCAGTGCACCAGTGAACTCTAGCCTGGGTGACAGAGTAAGACCCTCTCTCAAATAATAATAAAAAGAAGAAGAAGAAAGGAGGAGGAGGAGGAGAAGGAAAAAAATAAATAATAATAAAATCTGTTAAGAGGAAGAGAAAAAATAAAATTTTAAAAGCAGACCATAAGGAAAGAAGCTAACGTTAAGTACTGATAAAAAGCAGTCAATCTGCTTTTTGACATATGGTAATTATACAAATTTATTGGTGAGCAGTTGATCTTTAAAAAACAGACAATCGGGCCGGGCATGGTGTCTCATGCCTATAATCCCAGCACTTTGCGAGGCCGAGGCGAGCAGATAACCTGAAGTCAAAACCCTTAGCGAAGCGTTTGCAATTCATACTTATTTTGAGACAAGGTCTTGCTCTGTCAACCAGACTGGAAATACAGTGGCTCCATCATAGCTCATGTAACCTTGAATCTAGCAAATAATCTTCCAGCTTTAGGCCCCTGAATAGGCTTCAGCCTCCACCATACTCCGTTAATTTTTTTTTAATATTTGGTAAGAGTGAGATCTCACTATGTTGCCCAGGCTTGTCCTCTTCATTCGCCGGGTGTGGTCGTGGGCACCAGTAATCCCAGCTACTCAGAAGGCTGAGGCAGGAGAATTGCTTGAACCCAGGAGATGGGGGTTACAGTGAGCTGGGATCATGCCACTGCACTCCAGCCTGGGTGACAGAGCAAGACTCCATCTCAAAAAAAAAAGAGAATCAGCTTGAAAAGAACACTGGGATTCCAATTTGTATATGTAGTGACACATTTTGTATATATAAACAACACCCACGTATTTACAAAAGATAAAGAACTAAAGCCTTAACAGTGTCATCAAGTGGTAGATATTAATAGGTTTCATTTCTTCATACTCTTGCTTAACACATACATTTAAGATGCAATAAAAATAAGGACATAGAAGAGAATAATGAAATCAACAATTAATTTAACGGATCTTTCAAATGTAGTATATGCTTTTTGTGGGTACAGAGAAAATGATTATCAAAGTGTTCATATACTCAGACATAAGGCTTACTTAACCTGTCTTCTAGTGAGTCAGATTTATTGAGGTATAATTTTCATACTCGAAGATTCACTGTTTTAGATGTAAAGTTTTAACAAATATACTATAAAATCACATACCCAAAATCACAAACAAGATGTGAGCTATTTCTATCATTCCTAAAACAGAAAGTTCCCTTGTGCGCCTTTTGTAATAACCAATCTCTTCCATCTCTGCCCCTGGGAATCACGCATCCGATCCCCATCTCTGTGGTTTTGTCTTTCAAGCCTGTCACATACATTGAATCATGTAGGATGTAGCCTGTATTCTGGTTTCTTTAATTTATTAACATTATCTTTTAAAGATTCACCTAGGCTGGGCACAGTGGCTCACACCCATAATCCCAGCACTTTGGGAGGCCGAGGCAGGTAGATTACCTGAGGTCAGGAGTTCGAGACCACCTGGCCAACATGGTGAAACCCCGAAACCCCGTCTCTACTAAAAATACAAAAAATTTCCATGAAGGGATAGGCATGCTTATAAAAAAAAAATACAATTAGTCAGGTGTGGTGGCAGGCACCTGTAATCCCAGCTACTCAGGAGGCTGAGGCATGAGAATCGCTTAAACCCAGGAGGCAGAGATTGTAGCAAGCCGAGATTGCGCCACTGCACTCCAGCCTGGGCAACAAGAGCAAAACTCTGATTCAAAAAATTAAATAAATAAGATTCACCTAGACAATACTGCATGGACCAATAACTCATTCTTTTGTACTGTTGAGTAGGAATTCCATGATATAAGCACGTGTTATATTTATGATCCAGTAGGAAAAAAAAAGCTAATTATGCTTGGAAAAATACTTTATGAAGTTTAACACTTTATTAAGGACTCGAGGACTCAGCTATTTGGAGAAAAAGCTTCCTTTTTTGTTGTTGTTTTTTTTTTTTTTTTTTTTGAGACAAGAGTATCGCTTTGTTGCCCAGGATGGAGTGCAGTGGCACAATCCTGGCTCACTGCAACCTCCGCCTCCCAGGATCAAGCAATTCTCCTGTCTCAGCCTCCCAAGTAGCTAAGATTATAGGCACGCACCACCACACCTGGCTTATTTTTGTATTTTTAGTAGAAATGGGGTTTCACCACATTAGCCAGGCTGGTTTTGAACTCCTGACCTCAAGTGATGTGCCTGTCTTGCCCTCCCAAAGTGCTGGGATTACAGGCGTGAGCCATCACACCTGGCCCAAAGGTTCCAAACAGAAAAGATTTTTGTGTTCTCACTAAGGCTTCATTTTCTAGCTTGGCCAAAAAATACCTTTTCTTTATTACCATAAATATAAAAAATTTAATACAGCATTACTTTAAAACTAACCTGACATGAGGCCAGGTACGGTGGCTCACACCTGTAATCCTAGCACTTTGGGAGGCAGAGGCGGGTGGATCACGAGGTCAGATCGAGACCAGTCTGGCCAACATGGTGAAACCCCATCTCTACTAAAAATACAAAAATTAGCCAGGTGTGGTGGCACATGCCTGTAGTCCCAGCTACTTGGGAGGCAGAGGCAGAAGAATTGCTTGAACCAGGGAGTGGGAGGTTACAGTGAGCTGAGATCATACCACTGCATTCCAGCCGGGAGACAGAATGAGACTCCTCAAAAGAAAAAAAAAATGAAATGCCTCTATTACCAATTTGATATGTATTTTGGGGATTCATTCCTGTAAGAAGCATTTATTAAGTACCTATTTTGTATCAGAGATTCCTCCAGGGATAGTGAAACTAAATAAATGAGGAATGTAGTAGACTCCCAAGAGGCTCCATTTGGTGTGAGATGCAGAACTGCAAGAAAAATAAACTTGCAGCCCAAAGCACAACGTCATCAGCCCTGCTTGGAAAACCCAGGAAGGTTTCACAGAGCAGGAGATGAGCCTGTCAGAGGTCACCAATGGCTGTGAGTGGGCACTGCCAGCAGAGAACACAGGCCATCTACAAGTTAAGACAACTGAAGATACTTAAGATACTTTTGGCACATTCAAGGTGTATGGGGGAGACAAGTTTTGAAAAAATGCCAGAAGCAAGTTCCCAGCACTTCCTATGTAGGAGGAAGTGTAGCACTGTAGATGGCTCATTTTTTAAAGCACAGTTCAGTATTTCAGCAAGAAGTCAAATGCATAATCTTTCAAGCCATAAGACACCTAGGATGGCAGCAACAGAAATGTACTTTGTGTTCTCTATGAATTAAGTAGGAGATTTTTTTTATTTCATAAGTAATACGTACAAGGGTTTTAGCACTAACAATTATTGAGAGTGTTAAGATTGGTAAATCCAAAAGTTCAAAGACAACAAGTGAGCATGTCAAAGTCAATTGTCTAAATATGACATACATGAAATAAGTGAGAAGAAGAATGCTCCTGTTGTTCTTCCTATGAGCAGAATAACTCACTGCTGCTCATGACAAAAATGGAATGATGAGCCTGGCCTTCAAGTACAGAATAAAATAAGAAAAGAGAAGCTGTCATATGTTCTTCATCCCTTAATCCCCACCCCCTAAAAAAATCACACTGAAATGCGAACTTCAGTCCTGTCCTTTCAAAGAACAGACTAGTAAATTTAAGTTGAAAAACTAAACATTCAAATGTCTACAATAACAAAAGAAAGAGTTGCATTATGACACGTCAATACAACAAACAGTATTACTGTGTCCCAGGCACAGGATGAGTTCTTAGAACACAAAGGTGAAAAACTTACTAGAGGAGTTAATAGTTGGGGCAACAAGATGAGGAAAAAGACATATCAGACACAAAAATATACAACTGCAACTCTGAGTGAGATAAGCAACTCACAACTGCAAAATAAGCTGTATGCAGCCAGGCACGGTGGCTCAGGCCTGTAATCCCAGCACCTTGGGAGGCCGAGGTGGGCGGATCACAAGGTCAAGAGATCGAGACCATTCTGGCCAACATGGTAAAACCCCTTCTCTACTAAAAATACAAAAATTAGCTTGGTGTGGTGGCGCATGCCTGTAGTTCCAGCTACTCGCGAGGCTGTGGCTGCAGTGAGCAGTGTTCGCGCCACTGCACTCCAGCCTGGCAACAGAGCAAGACTCCTTCCCCCACCCCAAAAAAAAAAAAAAAAGCTATATGCACTTATAAAATCACACTGGCAAGGGAAGGCTTCTTACAGATTACATGATCAGTATTTTCCCAGTAATATGTTAAACTAAATACCATGAAAATCCCTCTACTAATAAACATCAAAAATGTGGCGGCCAGGTGCAGTGGCTCACACCTGTAATTCTAACACTTTGGGAGGCCGAGGATGGATCACTTGAGGTCGGGAGTTTGAAACCAGTCTGGCCAACATGGTGAAACCCCATCTCTACCAAAAATACAAAAATCAGCTAGGTGTGGTGGCGTGCACCTGTAATCCCAGCTACTCGGGAGGCTGAGGCAGGAGAATCACTTGAACCTGGGAGACAGAGGTTACAGTGAGCCAAAATTTCATCACTGCACTCCAACCTGGGTAAGAATGCAAGACTCTACTACCAAAAAATAAATAAATAAATAAACAAAAATAAGCTGAGCATGATGGTGCACACCTGTAATTCCAGCTACTCAGGAGCTGAGGCAGGAGAATCATTGCAACCGGGGAGGCAGTAGTTGCAGTGAGCCAAGATTGTGCCACCCACTGCACTCCAACCTGGGCGACAGAGCAAGACTACGTCTCAAAAAAATAAAAAGTAGCCTGGCGTGGTAGCAGCCACCTGTAATCCCAGCTACTCAGGAGGCTGAGACAAGAGAATCACTTGAACCCAAGAGGCAGAGGTTGCAGTGAGCTGAGATCGCACCACAGAGCACTGTTCTGGGTGACAGAGCAAAACTATGTCAAAAAAAAAAAAAAGAAAGAAAAGAAAATGTAAGATAAAATATCTCAAGTCTGTGGCTGGGCGCAGTGGCTCACACCTGTAATCCCATTATAATCTTGTAATCAAGAATTGCTTAAACCCATGAGGCAGAGGTTACAGTGAGCCAAGATCACGCCATTGCACTCCAGCCTGGACAACAAGAATGAAACCCCGTCTCAAAAACAAAAAAAAATATTGAAGTTTATTTAGTGTCATATAATTATCTATACACATAAATCAAGAAAGGGCAAAGCATCTCTCCATATCTGAATGACCACTGACCATACTTTGTCTGCCACTCCCCTAGATAAAGCACTGGGGAAGGGAAATCCTCCAAGTGAGACATACAAGGGAAGTGGGGCGTGAGCACAGCCAAGTGAGGTATATTTCTTACAGATCTCGGATAACCAAAATACTACAAACTGAATCAATGTAGAAAACCTATAAAGTGATTTACCTCAATTCTCATTAATGCCTAGATCAAAATGTCCATTAAGTTACATGTGAAAGACATTACTTCAAATCAACTTAGTAAAATGAACCTGTGGAGACAACTGGGAAAATCTAAATATAATCCAAAAATTCAACGATACTGCAGAATTACTATTCATTTTACTGTATATAATAATGTTATTGTGCTAATATATAATGACCTTAAATTTTTAGAGATGTATGCTGGAAGTTTGCTTTCAAATGTATTAGCACAGAAAAAATAATACATGAAGCAAATACAGTAAAATACTAGCACATAGAGTGTAAAATTTAGATTGATAACTGTTCTGGTGGTTTATTATACTATTTCCTGTTTCATGCAAGTTTGGAACTTTTCATGTAAAAAAGAAAAACATTGCTTCTAAGAGGAACATACCTCATTCAGTTCTCTCTTATCCAGATTACTCAGGTGAATTTTGGTCCAATATTTGTCTAGCAAAGTAGCGTGACTATTTAGTGGTCGATACCAATTTCCTCCACAGCTCAAGAGTCTACAATGCAAAATAAAAAACACAGTCAAACAAAACTCCAAATTTTAATCCTGAATTACGCCTCTGTATATTACTTGCTGTACACTGTCTTACATATGAAGAATACTCATAAACCCTTCTGTTTCCAGATACTACACTGTTGGGCTTACAGAGCAGATGAGAAATGAAAGGCTGACAGTTAACCCATGTTTGGCTCTTCTCCTAAGGAGTGATAGTCCTTTAACTAAATATTTTCAAATCACTGCAAATGATTCTACAAGGTAAATGTTTTTATTTCAGTGACATGTTCCTCTTCCTTAAGGCATAAATAACCTCAGGAAAGAGAAAACATACTCTAAGGTCCATAGCATCAACATTAAGTTCACGGCTTGTTACCAGAAGCTACGGTACTTAAAACCATTAAAAATTTCCAGTGGGGAAGGAATATACATTAAACATACACTCTAGGAAAGGTACATGCTTATCAATAAGCCACTTAATCGTCACAACTGTCCTGAGAGGAAGATGCCATTCTTTTCTTCTGACAAATGGAAGAGAAGGAAAGCATGGCCCTCATACACTCAACTATGACTGCAAACAGCAGAACTGAAATTAAATTCAACTTTATCGGATTACAAGTTTGTCTAACATCTTTCCATGATGTCCCAGGTCTTTCTGGGAAGTGTTTGAATCTATCAGGAAAGAACTTCACTATCTCTATAAATAAAATCAAGGTCAGCTAGGCTTGGTGGCTCATGTCAGTAGTCCCAGCACTTTGGGATGCCAAAGTAGGAAGATTACTTGAGTCCAGGAGTTCGAGACAGCCTGGGCAACAAATTGAGGCTTCATCTCTAAAAAAACATGAAATAGGACAGATGCAGTGGCTCATGCCTGTAATTCTAGCACTTTGGGAGGCCAAAGAGGGTGGATCGCTTGAGGCCAGGAGTTCAAGATCAGCCTGGTCAACATGACAAAACCCTGCCCCTACTAAAAACACAAAAATTAGCCAGGAGTCGTGGCATGCCGCTGTAGTCCCAACTACCTGGGAGGCTGAGGCATGAGAATCATGAGACTCACTTGAACCCAGGAGGCAGAGGTTGCAGTAAGCCAAGATCATGCCACTACACTCTAGCCCTGGCAAGAGACTGAGACTCGGTCTCAAAAAATAAATTAATTTTTAAAAATAAAAAATCAAGGTCTATTAAAACTAACAGTGCGAGGTTCAATGGCTCATGCCTGTCATTCCAACAATTTAGGAGGCCACAGCAGGAGAACTGCTTGAGGCCAGGAGTTCGAGATCAGCCTGGTCAATGCGTGAATACCCCATTCCTAAAAAAAAAAAAAAAAAAAAGAAAAAGAAAAAAAAGAAATTTATTTTTAGCCAGGCATGGTGGTGTACATCTGTAGTCCTAGGTACTCAAGAGGCTGAGGCAGGAGATCACATGAGCCCAGGAGTTTGTGGTCAAGCCACTCCTCTCCAGCCTGGGTGACAAAGCAAAACACTATGTTTAAAAGAAAGGTAGAAGGGTTGAGCCGGGTGCAGTGGCTCATGCCTGTAATCCCAGCACTTTTTGGGAGGCCAAAGCGGATGGATCACAAGGTCAGGAGATCAAGACCAGCCTGGCCAAGATGATGAAACCTCGTCTCTACTAAAAATATTAAAAATTAGCCAGGCATAGTGGCAGGCGCCTGTAATCCCAGCTACTCGAGAGACTGTGGCAGGAGAATTGCTTGAACCCAGGAGGCAGAGGTTGCAGTGAGCCAAGATTGCACCACTGCACTCTAGCCTAGGCAACAGACCAAGACTTCATCTCGAAAAAAAAAAAAAGTATCAAGGTCAGCTAGGCACAATGGCATGTGCTGTAGTCTCAGCTACGTGCGAGGCTGGGCTGGGAAAACTGCTTGAGCACAGAAGTTCAAGATCAGCTTGGACAACATAGCAAGACCCCATTTCAAAAAAAAAAAGAGTAATTGGGTCTAGGAAGGTATTCCTTGAGTACTATTGGGTTAGCTCCACGTTCCATCTGGAAATGAATGTTAACTCAGGTAAACACTAACATAATCATTAACTATAGAATGGTGTTAGTTTCACTCATGGGGATTTTCAAGACATCGAAGAAGCTGTGCAGGTATACACCAGCAGTAAGAAATAAACAATTGCCTTCATGTAATTTTAAAATGTAGGCAGGAATATATACTAAGCACGCTTAGTTTTTGTGCCTCTGTTCATGTTTATATCCAATTAATTTTTCAGTTGCCTGAAGTCTACCTATCATTATCACCATCATGGCTAGCCATTAACTGGGCATTTATTGTGACAGGTCTTTAGTACAAGTCATTTCACTTTTTCGTTACAGCTACCATTTAAAGAAGGTATTATTAACTCCAACATAACCAGACAGACAAGGTCTACCTAGGTACTAAGCTTGTTATATAGCCCTGGGTTTGAGTGTCAGGACTCAAACCCAGAGCTATATAAAAATAACCTCACCTCTGATTATTTTTTAAAACATGAAATAAGGTAAGGTGTTTTAAACTGGTTACTTATTAAGTAGGAAAAAATCTCTTATTTTATAAACGATCTTCATTGGCTCAGCATGCAGACTTATGAGTAAGTGGCTTCAGAGTGAAAACCAAAAGTTACTAGAACATACCTCCTGGTTGCAAAAAACTGAAATCCAGGTGCCACTTTCAGATAGTCACCTCTGCCAGGAATCAAGAGCTCTCCATTCTCCAAAAGAGGGATCAGCACAGAAACCTAAATCAGAAAACTGCACTGATAAAGCTATTAAGACAGAAGTAATCAAAACAAAACAAATCTCTCTCAAAATGACAGACACACCCTTAGAGAAAACTTCAGCTCTCATAGTCCAAACTGGGATCAATATGCAGGTGGGAACATCTGAACCACCTACACTCCAGCACAATTTATACATTCAACATTGATTAGTCAGGCATGATGGTGCGTGCCTGTAGTCCCAGCTACGCAGGAGGCTGAGGCAGGACAATCATTTGAACCCAGAGGCAGAGGCTACAGTGAGCCAAGATTGTGCCACTGGACTCCAGCCTGGGCAGCAGAGCAAGACTCTGTCTCAAAAAAAAAAAAATTAGAGAGAAATCCAAGATGGCCGATTAGCAGCAGCTCAGGACTGTAGCTCCCAGTGAAAGTGCAGAGAGTGAGTGGACGCCGCACTTTCAGAAGAATTTTTGTTGCCCACAGACCGGGAGATTCCCGGCGGAGGAGCCATACGGGTGGCCAGCGCAACTCTTTTGGCTGGCGCGGCTGTTTTGCCGGTGCCCCGGCGCGGCGCTTCTCAGTGCGGAGTATACAGGACGGAGTGCCCTTTGAGTCAGGCTCAGCTGGTCCTATCCCCACAAGGAGAACAGCAATTGGAAGCGCTGAGGACTGAGAGTTTCACAGCAAGCACAGCCGAACCCAGGAAGGTCCAGCTCTATGGGGAAGGGGCGTCCGCCAAAGGAAAACTAAGAAACAGAAAAACTTCATCACCGGGCGGAGAGAGATCCAAGATGGCCGATTAGCAGCAGCTCAGGATCGTAGCTCCCAGTGAAAGCTCAGAGAGCAAGTGGATGCTGCAATTTCAGACGAATTTCTGTTGCCCACAAACTGAGAGATACCCAGTGGAGGAGCCACACGGGTCGCCAGCGCGACTCTTTTGGCCGGCACAGCTGTTTTGCCGGTGCCCTGGCGTGGCGCTTCTCAGTGCAGAGTATACGGGACTGGGTGCCCTTTGAGTCTGGCTCGGCTGTTCCCATCCCCACAAGGAGAACAGCAATTGGAAGCGCTGAGGACTGCGAGTTTCACAGTAAGCACAGCTGAACCCGGGAAGGCCTAGCTCTGTGGGGAAGGGGTGTCCGCCAAAGGAAAACTAAGAAACAGAAAAAACTTCATCACCAACAAGCCGGATGTCCACTCAGACCCAATCTGAAAGTCGGCAATTACAAAGACGACAGGTGGATAAATCCACAAAAATGGGAAGAAACCAGTG
>CAUYLG010059128.1:0-25923 GCA_963573385.1 Cacajao melanocephalus
TTTTGCATTTGCTGAGGAGTGATTTACTTCCAATTATGTGGTCAATTTTAGAGTAGGTGTGATGTGGTGCTGAGAAGAATGTATATTCTGTAGATTTTGGGTGGAGAGTTCTGTAAATGTCTATTAGGTTTGCCTGTTCCAGGTCTGAGTTCAAGTCCTGGATATCCTTGTTAATTTTCTGTCTGTTTGATCTGTCTAATGTTAACAATGGGGTGTTAAAGTCTCCCACTATTATTGTGTGGGAGTCTAAGTCTCTTTGTAAGTCATTAAGAACTTGCCTTATGTATCTGGGTGCTCCTGTATTGGGTGCGTATATATTTAGGATCGTTAGCTCTTCTTGTTGCATTAATCCTTTTACCATTATGTAATGTCCTTCTTTGTCTCTTTTGATCTTTGTTGCTTTAAAGTCTGTTTTATCAGAGATGAGAATTGCAACTCCTGCTTTTTTTTTTTGCTCTCCATTTGCTTGGTAAATCTTCCTCCATCCCTTTATTTTGAGCCTATGTGTATCTTGCATATGAGATGGGTTTCCTGGATACAGCACACCGATGGGTTTTGGCTTCTAGTAGGCTTATGTACTTGTGTGCCACTGTGCCCAGCTAATTTTTTTATTTTTGGTAAAGACGGGGTTTCACCATGCTGGCCAGGCTGGTCTCGAACTCTTGACCTCATGATCCGCTGGCGTCAGCCTCCCAGGATGCTAGGATTACAAGCATGAGCCACCGTGCCCAGCCTTATGTTGTATTAACAGAGCTTTTGTGTCTTTTCCTTTATTTTTCTGTTACTTTTAAACACAGAATGTCTTACCTATTCTAAGGTTATTTAATTGTTCACTGATTTCTTAAAATAATTTTTTGATTTTTTTTATTTAACTCTGTAATTATCTGACATTTGTATTGATGCATGGAGTGAGATAAAGGCTTAACTGGATTTTCCCCCCAATTTTTTAAACATCATTTAATGGATGATCAACAAATGAATAGTTGAATCCCATTGAAGTATTTATGTTACATTCATATATTTACTAGTCTCCATTGACCAGTTTTTATTGTCACATCTTAACATTTTGATTATTGCACATTATAAATAACACATTATATAATTATTATAGGATATCTACAATGTAAGTTCCTCCACCACAAATTGGCTTACTCAGTTGTAAGTGCTATAGTAAAAAAAACACTATAAAGTACTATACTTCTTAAAGTACTATAGAAATAAATTACTTCTTAATACCATACATTAAAAAATAAGAGTTAGTCCAGCCTTTACTGTATTTGCTGTTAAGGTAAGTTAGCATAGATGCATACATAAAGAAAAAAACAGATAAAAGAAACTGAGTTATTGATCTTTCCTCAGTTTCTGTAAGGAAAATCCAAACTTGGAAGAATTAGCAGTAATAGCAAACAGAGATTCCTTTATTCCAAAAGTCTTCTGTAGTATCTCTGACTACCCCTAATGCTGTCTCTCTAGTAGTCTTATGGAATAAGTGTTTTCCTCCATAACACATTAAAATGTTTTGCAGTAAAGTGTTTGTGTCTGGAGCATTATTTTGGCGGAGGGGGGATAATTTTTTTATGCAACGGGTCCTTAGTTACAGCCAATTAGGGTATCTTAATTTTATAGATCGTAAAGACAATCAGTAATTTCCCTGGTTGTTCACAAGCTGTCAAGAATGGGTCCAGGTAAACCAACCCAAATGCTCGTCAATAATAGACTAGATAGAGCAACTGTGGTACATATATGCCATGGAATACTATGCAACCATAAAAAGGATTGAGATCATGTCCTTTGCAGGGACATGGATGAAGCTGGAAGCCATCATCCTCAGCAAACTAATACAGAAACAGAAAACCAGATACCACATGTTTTCACTCATAAATGGGAGTTGAACATTGAGAACACATGGAACACAGGTGAACAACACACACCAGGGCCTGTTGGGGGATAGGGAGTGAGGCAAGGGAACTTAGAAGATGGGTCAATAGGTGCAGCAAACCACTATGGTACCACGTATACCATTGTAACAAACCTGCATGTTCTGCACATGTATCCAATTTTTTGTTTGATTTTGGAAGAAATAAAAAGTAAAAATTTTAAGAAAAAAAGAATGGTTCCAGGTATAACCTGAGTTTCCCAGGCTTGATACAAATGAGGTTCACATTTTATAGCCTTTTGCCCCTACTTTCAGACACCTATAAAATGTTCTATAAGAATTCCTGAGGTTTTTTTCAGTTACCAGTGGCTAGCTAAGTCTACCAGAAACACCAGAATCCTAAAGATTGTGGTTTAGGTACTTCTCTGTATTTTCAGAAATTTTCTCTAGAAATATTTCCCATATATGCTCATGAATATATCCCTTCCGGCTGTGCTCCCTCTCTGTTTCTCTCTTGCTCTCTTGCTTTCTTACTCTTGCTGTCTCTCGCACATGCTGACTACTAACCAATGCACCAGAAAGGGGCCAAAACTGTACTAGCAATCTGACTCCTCCTCCATTGGCATAAACAACTTACACAAAGCAGGGAAGCTAATCCCTTGATATTTTATAGAGATATTGGTGAAACGTTTCTCAGTTTTTATTTAAACTCTCTTTTTAGGACCCACATATGAGTCTATGGCACTAGGTCAGAGATAAATTAGAATGACCACCACCATAAACTACTCAGAATCACTCCTCCTCTCCTCAACCAAATAAAGCTTTGATTTTGGATCAGCCTTTTGTAGTTATTTAATCTTCCTTCAGAGTGAGTTTTTCTCCCAGGATGCTTCAGTACTTTAGGTAAATAAAATTCTAGTAGGCTTATGTACTTGTTAACAACACAGGACCAGATTATAAGGGTTAAGCTGAGATCCCATTACAATGAGAATCTCTGAGCTCTGTGTCACAACATAACTTGCCCTCTCATTTCTTTACTGTTTTCTTTCTTTTTCTTCACCTTATTTTTATCCTATCAGTGGGTCATTCTGCTTGTGCCCACTTTAATATGTATCTATACATTTAATTTCAATAAACTGTAGTCTAATTTTTAACTTATTGGCAATCTTCTAAATAGTTATTATTTCATATATATTAAAAACCTCAAATTTGGACTAGTTTTTTAATTGGTACAAAATCCAGTTTGTGAAATAATATTATACTTGGGTCAGATGAAGCAGAGACCTCCCAGGAACTTCATTGTGTAGTGACTAATAGCAAAATTTCTTTCTTTTAATTCTTGGAGAAACCCACCCGGAGCTGAAAACTGAGTAAGGTAGTAGCTCCAGTGTTCTTGGGATAGCTTTAACCACTTACCTCTCTCTGAAGATGTACAACCATCTGCAGAACTTATGTACGTTGGGGCCTTACCTCTACTTTATAGTGAGCCAGCTGTGACTAGTGTTAATCTTTTGTTTTTTTTAAGGAATAACAACTTAAATAGATGCGATATCCCATGGGGAGCAGACAGTGTCTGAGATAGCTGGTACTAAAACAATAGCAAAATATGTTGCCTTGCAAGAACAAAAAGCATCAAGTGTCTTAGCAAACTTTAGGCTTTATAGCCTCTAATTTAGACCAATCAGAATGTTCTAGTAGATAGCTAATCATGGCAATGGCTAAAGTTGAAAATTCTAGGAAGTGAACTGTGCCTTCTACCCTTTCAGAAAATACAATCATAGGAAGTGACTGCCTTTGCCTTGTGAATTGGGGTGGTAGTGAAATGGAAAATGTACAAATCTCAAAAATCAAAATAGGCTAATATTATAGTGTAATTCTTGAATTTACATTTTGAAGCAAGCTTTCCAGGTTAAAATACTGCCAGTGAGTTATTTTTTTTGTATGAACAGTTATCACCCTTATGTGATTATGAATTAGTTTAATTAACATTGACTAGAATCTATTAAAAATAGAATACATTTCTAAAATATTTAAATTGCAGAAAGGAAAATAAAATGATTTGGAAAATTTCGACCAAAATTTAACTGATAAAGTGGTTAAAAGGGCTCTCTTACCAAAATAAAAACAATAACAACAACAACAAAAGAACCAGACTAACAAAACTATTCTAGATTCTTTAGATTTGGAAACTTTCTAATCTAGATGATTAAAATGCTAATGCATTAAGCAGAGATGTGTCTTATTCAAAGGTTAGATTCCAATATTTCTGTTTTCTTTTTTTTGGATGTGGAGGTGGAGGTGGAAATGGGGTTGGATGTAGGACCAATATTTCATATGTCCAAAATTACTCTTGAAAATCCCTTAGGAAGCCATATATTAGAATTCAACAATCAATATTAGAGAATTTGTTTATATTGTTGGTTTGTGTTTAAAAGCTCTGTTGTCTTTTAGAATACGTACTTTCTCTTTAAGTCCTAGAGACACACTGCTTGTGGAGAAGTGCTCAGACTATGATTGGTATATGGGATTTATGAGTAACTTGAGAATCCAGTAAATTCACATCACTCATGTCATGCTCATTCCAGGGCATATGATTATTGAAAATCAAGCAGAATTATCTGTATTACTTACACAAGAAATCATATTTTTTCTTTCTTTTATTGCCAAGCTTATTAGAGTTGAATTTAGTATTAAATTCATAAAGATACAGCACCATAGTATATGATTATGTGTTATGTTAAAGTTTCACCTGAATTTTTGTGCAATGCTTTCACCCTTAAAATAGAAAAGAATGATACTATACTATATAATTCCTTTATTCTCTACAGATAATGGATTCTGAATTAATGCATAGTATAGTAGGAAGCTATCATAAACCTCCAGAAAGAGTATTTGTTCCATCATTCACCCAGAATGAATCATCTCAGAATTGCCATCCTGCAAACTTAGAAGTTACCTCTTCTAAGATACTTCATAGCCCAAATAGCCCAGGTAATGCTGATGTAAAATTTTATGTAAAATTAGAAGAATGGTAAAAAGCATGCTATGAAAAACTTTTCATATTTATGTGGAATACAGATACCATATAAAGATGAATAAATATAATTTATCTCATTTATAAAAATCAAATGATAATCTCTAGCAAACATCTTAATTTGACATAAACTATATGACAGTTAAAACTTTAAACTTAACTGAATCATGAAGATATTAATATAGTTGAATAAAAATCACAGTAGTACAGTGTACTGTTATCTTTCAGGTCTGACGTCAGGTAAACCATTAGGTTATCATTTTTTCCAGTGAAAGAATCTGTGTTCTTAATACTGCATCATGGACAAAGAAACAATAAATATGTGTGGTTTTACTAGAACTGAGAAAAAAACCTTTAACTTTAAACCTAAATTACCTTATTAATTAGTAGAAATTATATTTTAATATTCCTTATCCATATTTAGACTCTTATGCTCCCCAGACTGTACATTGTTTTAAGTCCTTTCATTTGAAAATATTTTATTAAAATTGTGGTTAACTTTCTCAATCTTAGAAATCACTAAATACAATCATAGATATATTGTTTTTATAAGATATATTAGAAAAATGTGCCCCTCTTTAGAGTGTTAGTCATTATTTTTCATTTTTTGAAGAATATGCATTATTACTTGTACAGTTTTCTGGCTCACTAACAAAAATATACTCCTTATTTTTCTTATGTTACTGTGATTGTAAGTGTTCAGAAACTTCCACTTAAAACATCAACAAAATTTTTTTCAATAGCTCTTATTTTAGCCTTAAAAACTCTTCAGGAAAAAATTCATCGTTTAGAGCTGGAGAGAACACAGGCTGAAGATAACCTGAACACTCTTTCCAAAGAAGCAGCACAGTACAAGAAGGCCTTGGAGAATGAAACAAATGAGAGAAATCTGGCACACCAGGAGCTGATAAAGCAGAAAAAAGGTAAGAAATGCAGTAGTTCTCAGAAACCAGGGGTTACTGAAGTTTACAGTTCAAAAATAATAAGCCTAGTCTAAGCAAATGTACTCAGATGTCTTTGTTCTTATATATATTCAAACCTTGTGACCATGTTTTCAGACCTTTTGATATTTGTGGGAAAAAGATATAGTTTGAACTTAACCTCTATCATATCTGTTATCATAATTCATAATTTCTAGAAATTAAAGGAAAAATTAAGATTTTAGACAAGTTGTATTTAAAAATTAGAATATTTTCAGAATAACCAACAAGATCCAATTTAACCCATAGCTGAAATACTTTATATTTGCAGTTAACACTAAATTTTAGAATTTGAAATACAAAACAGCACTCGTAATTAAAGAATATAAAAGCAATAAAAATGTGTACAAGATAATCTTATTTAACTGGAGAGGAAAACAACATTAATTAGAAGAAATAGGCAAATGGGGGAGGCTTCTGTGGAAATTATGAAAAGTTTTGGAAATTTAGAACATAAGTCTTTTATATAATTTCACTTCAGAACTTATGACTTCTTTTTCCTTATTACACTACACTTGTCCTCATAAACAAGGCTCAAGTTTGTGTTTCAACTTAGAATGAAGAAATGGGGAAGAAAAGATTTCTGAGGTAATTATAGACAAAAGTGGAAGAAGGGGGTAAAGAAAGTTAAGAGTTAAAGGATTAGAAATAGGTTTTCTCCTATGGAATTAACTGTGCTGCCAGCAGTCAAGAACAATGGAAAATGAGAGTGGTAGATGCATATACTTGAGTTTCCTGAAAGAGAGGAAATGAATTGATAGGTAAGAAACTTTCAGCCTGTTTTTCCAGATGATGTTATTTCCATCAACAACCGGGATATTTATTGTCTCACAAGTTACTGACATCCTCCTCTTTCAGAAGTATGCCCTCTGGATTTTTAGGAGGAGACAATATTAAACCAGTTCTGTGTAATTAATGAGCTATTTACAAATGTATTTTCATAACTCTGGAAAAGTCAATACTCAGAGATAAAAGAGGCCCTAAACTTTTAGCTCTTGATTGAATTCATGTAATTTCTTGTGATAACCAAATCTCTGATCTATGTGATAATCAGGTAATTTACTCATTATTTTGTCTTTTTCTTAGATATAAGTATACAGTTAAGCTCAGCCCAGTCTCGTTGTACTCTTCTAGAGAAGCAACTAGAATATACAAAGAGAATGGTTCTCAATGTAGAGCGAGAAAAGAACATGATCCTAGAACAACAGGTGAGTATATTTTCTATAAGGAATGATAATATAATTTTGTATGTTTTTGAAGAATATTTTAATGTCATGGCAAGTTGTCATATTATACTCTTTTTTCTTTTTTTTTCTTGAGATGGAGTTTCGCTCTTGTTGCCCAGGCTGGAGTGCAAAGGTGCGATCTTGGCTCACCACAACCTCCACCTCCTGGTTTCAAGCGATTCTCCTGCCTCAGCCTCCTGAGTAGCTGGGATTACAGGCATGTGCCACCATACCCAGCTAATTTTGTATTTTTAGTAGAGACAGAGTTTCTCCGTGCTGATCAGGCTGGTCTCAAACTCCTGACCTCAGATGATCCGCCTGCCTCAGCCTCCCAAAGTGCTGGCATTACAGGCATGAGCCACCATGCCCGGCCATATTATACTCTTAAGTAAAGTAGAATATAAAGCTGTATATAGGAGATTTCCACTTACAGTAATTACAAGCTAGGTCATTTGAACCACCTCTTCTGCAGAGAAAAACAAATACTGAAAAGAATATTTCTTTAAAAAGAGAGAAAAAAGAAACAAAGAAAAATTATAAAGGTATTTGAGTAACTGACAAGGTGATGAAAAATCATCAATTCAAAATTTAAGTTCTCTGCAGAAATTTGTCTTGACATTTCAGGCTTCTTTCTTCTAAGGATATTTCTGATTCCAGAAGAGGCAGTTGAGAGGCTAAATAATGTCTTTGACAGCCATCCATCTGTGGCTAAGGAAATTAGAGTCCAGAACCTATCAAATAGGATACTACTAAATCTCTTCTACTCAAGTGCTTTATAAGGGTGAACAAGAAGAAAAATAGCCCAGATTATAGTCCTGCTCCAGGTTATCAAGGTAGCCTAGAAAACCTTAGTTTCTAAAATTGAATTTACAGTGATCTTGGATTACTGATATTCCCAGGGACCTCAAATTATTTCTGCAAATATTTCTTCAACACAATGAGCAACTTTTAACCAAAGATAATCGGGCAGAAGGAGATAAGACACTATGAAATAAATAAGAAAGAGCATGCATAACAGACTGTATAGACACTCGAAAGTTAGCTCCAGTAGGTACTGACTGGCTCTAACAGACACTGACTTTAAAATAATTTTGCTTGCTATAATCAAGTTAAAAGACAAGATTGCAGTGTTTACTGAAGAATTGGAAACTATAAACTGGCAAAGCAGATTGGAGAAAGAACTAAATAAAAATTATAGAACTGAAGAAAAATATAATAAATTTAGAACCCACTGGATCTAACAACAATTTCTCTAAGATTAGAGAAATTGGTGAACTGGAAAGAGAAACCATGCAGATCAATGAAGAGACAAAGAAAGATAGTTAATTCAGAAAACAGAGAAGAGGCATAATATTAGAATGAGGTCCAACTTATGTGTAATTGCAGTTTAAAAAAAAAAAAAGGAAAGGGAAAATAGGGCAAAAGCAGTATTTGAAGAAATAATGGCCAAGAATATTACAAAATTTATTAAAAAGTAAAATTACACCATAGATTCAAGAAACCCCATAAAAATCAAAGCAGGATAAATATAAGGAAGGCTCTACATAGATAACTCAAAAAAATAAAACAAAAGTAAGGCAGGCACAGTGGCTCACGCCTGTAATCCCAGCACTTAGAGGCCAAGGTGGGTGGATCACCTGAGGTCAGGAGTTCAAGACCAGCCTGGCCAGCATGGTGAAACCTCGTCTCTACTAAAAATACAAAAAATTAGCTGGGCATAGTGGCGGGCACCTGTAATCACAGCTACTCGGGAGGCTGAGGCAGGAGAATCACTTGAACCTGGGAGGCGGAGGTTGCAGTGAGCTCAGATCTTGCCATTGCACTCCAGCCTGAATGACAGAGCAAGACTCCATCTCAAGAAAAAAAAAAAGTAAAATCTTAAAAGCATCCAGAGAAAAACATACTACATTCAAAGAGGCAACAATTAAAGTGATAGCTGACTTCTCAACTGAAAGTACTGAATCCAGAAGACAAGGGACTGATAGAGTTAAGGTGCTAAAAGAAAATAAGTATTGGTCTAGAATTCTATGCCTGGAGGAAGTATCCTTCAGAAATTAAGACATTTTAAGACTAAAAAGACTGAGATAAGTTGTTATTAGTAGGCCTACTCTAAAGGGAACACAAAAGGACATGAGACCGAAGGAAAATGACCTTTGGTGGAAGGTCAGAGATGCAGGAAGGAATAAAGAGCAATGAAGATGGTAAATATGTGGATAAATCTAAATGAATATTATATAAAACAATAATAATGCTTTGTGTGGTTTAAATATATATTAAGAATTAAAATTCATCAGAACAATGGCTTATGTATTAGGAAGAAGTAAAGTAGTTTAAAGTGTTCTAATACCCTTGCATTGTCTTGGCAGAAGGGTAAAAGTACCAGTCAATATTGGATTTTGATGGGTCAAATGCATAATAGATTTTTAAGAAACTAGAGAATTTAATTCTAAAATTTATATGGAAAAGCAAAGGTCTGAGAATAGCCAGACTATTCTGAAGAATAAGATGAGGGTCTTTCTCTAGTAGATATTGAAACAAATTATGATCCTTTTTAATAGCTGCTCTAAGACCTAAAATATGTATTCTTAACTGACGACAGTCTGCCATAAATCTGTATTAAAATATTTTGCATATAATGTAGGATCCTCTTTCAATATGCTTCCTCTTATTCCCCTTTGTGCTATAGTTTTCATACATTTTATTTCTGCATATGTCATACAACCCACAATACGTTATTATTTTTGCTTCAAACGGTCAATTATTCTTTGAAGAAAATTAAGAAACAAAAATATATATTTTTACCTTTCCTGTGGTTTTTATTTTTGTGTAGATTTCACTTTCCATTTGGTATCATTTTTCTTCAGTCTGAAGGAAAATATCAGAATACCAAGAATTGTCTTAGCATCTATTTATCTGGAAAAGTCTATTTCACTGTTATTGTGAAAGATATTTTGGCTGGATATAGAATTCTGGTTGACATCTTTTCTTCTTTCAGCACTTTAAAGATTTTGTTTCTGTTGTCTTCTGGATCTTACAGTTTCTAATGAAAATTATTTTCTTTATTCCTCTGTGCATAATGTGTCATCATTTCTCAGACCGCTTTTAAGATTTTCCCCTTTATCACTGGTTTTCAACAATATGATAATGATGTTCCTGAGTGTAGTTTTTTTTTGTTTTTTTGGGTTTTTTTTTTGATGCTTGGACTTTTTGAGGTTCTTGAATCTGTCCGTATTTTTCATTTAATTGAAACATTTTCAACTATGATCCTTCAAATAATTATTCTGTCCCACTTCTCTCTCCTCTTCTTTGGGACTTCAACCTAATGTTACTAAACCACAGGTTACCAAGACTGTTTATTGGTATTGTTTTTGGTTTTGTTTTAATTAATAGACTTTATCTTTTGCAGCCATTTTAGGTTTATAGAAGATTGAGCAGATAGTATAGAGAGAGTTATTGCTCCCTCACAGTGGCCCCTATTATTAATATCTTATATTAGTATGGTTATAAATGCCCACTATGTTGCCTAGGCTAGTCTCAAACTCCTAAATTCAAGCAGTCCTCCCATCTCAGCCTCTGAATTACAGATGTGAGCCACCATACCTGGTCTTTTTTGCATGTTATATTTGCTCCTTAAAAGTGTTTGATTTTCAGAAAAAAAAATTAAATTTTAATTTAAAAAATTATGAGCTGGGCGTGGTGACTCATGCCTGTAATCCCAGCACTTTGGGAGGCTTGAGGTGGGCAGATCACAAGGTCAAGAGATCGAGTACATCCTGGCTAATATGGTAAAACCCCATTTCTATTAAAAATGCAAAAATTAGCTGGGCATGGTGGTGCGTTCCTGTAGTGCCAGCTACTGGGGAGGCTGAGGCAGGAGAATCACTTGAATCCAGGAGGCGGAGGTTGCAGTGAGCCGAGATCACGCCCCTGAACTCTAGCCTGTTGACAGAGCAAGACTCCATCTCAAAAACAAAACAAAAGAAATAGTTATAACTTTAAAATTGAAAAAAAAATAACAAAAAGTATTTCATTTTCTTGTTGTTTGTAAGCACCTAAGTATGTACATTTATGTACATGTCTCTTATGATATTCATATTGTGTTTTGAATTCTCAGAAACTGTATTATTCTTGTTCCATTGGCATTGCTTGCCAAATTCAGGGTTGTTATTTTTATCTTTTCTAGGCCCAGCTTCAGAGGGAAAAAGAGCAAGATGAGATGAAGCTGTATGCAAAACTTGAAAAGCTTGATGTCTTAGAAAAAGAGTGTTTTAGACTTACAGCAACGCAGAAAACTGCTGAGGTAAGCTTTCTTTGAAGTGATGACAACAGGAATAAATCTTTAGTGTTAAGCATAATTGGTATTTTATGTGACTGTAGAGTAAATCTTAGATTTATAAAACTTCATTGACAACTTTTAATAATCCAGATATGAATTCTTACCTATAGAGTGAGAGTTAATATATTCTGTCACAGTATGAATGAGCTGTCTTTTGATGTGAAATTGTAATTTTGACTTCTAATATGGCAGGATATTTTCATTTGTCAAATACTTTACCTAAAGGATATTGAAAAATTGTTTTCTACCACTTGTAGTCAAATTCAGCCTATCCTAGTTCCCCTCTCCATCCTTTTCCCCTCCAAATCCTTTCCATTTTATAGGGCTTTCTCATAGTCATAATTCCTCTAGGAAGTCCTCCTTGAGCTTTCCAATACTCAGGAAGTTCTCCTTTTGAAATAGTACTGTCCTTCTATTCTGAACCACACCACAGATATAAGATGTAATACTTACATATATAAGGTTATATGTATATATGATCTCTGGCAAATTATTTCCTCGCTTTGTTGTTTTATTGTCTTGTGAATATTACTCTTTTTTTCTTTTCATACAGTACAGGTTGGGTATCCCTAACTCCAAAATCTGAAATGCTCCAAAATCCAAAACTTTTGAACACTAATAAAATGTTCAGAGGAAATATTCAGTGGAGTAATATAGAATTTTGAATTTTTGGATCAGGGGTACCAAACCAGTAATGAAAATATTCCAAAATCCAAAATATCTCTGGTTCCAAGGACTTCAGATATGGGATACTCAATCTGTATAAGCTCTTAAGTAACAAGGATCTCATTGTATATTTCTATTATGTCTTTTCACTCTCCTTGCTCCCAAAATTACACTCTTATGATATTTATGCAAATAGTAGAAACTTATTTTTATATGTTTTGAATGAAACGTTGAGACCCAAGACTGTTATTGTTTGACCTTCTACACCTTAAAAATTTCATCATAATGATTTTGTTGCTGGAAGTTAATAAAGCCTGTGTGTGTATATATTCTTTGCTTTCCCTTTGTTCTCTTTGTGTGTAATAGAAGATAAATAAGTGGGAAGAAAGCCAAGAAAAATCTTAACATTGGCTGGGTGTGGTGACTCATGCGTGTAATCCCAGCACTTTGGGAGGCGGGGCGGCGGGACAGGGGCGAATCACAAGGTCAGGAGATCAAGACCATCCTTGCTAACATGGCGAACATCCTTAGTAGGTGGGCCTCTACTAAAAATACAAAAAATTAGGCAGGCGTGGTGGCACACACCTGTAGTCCCAGCTACTTGGGAGGCTGAGGCAGGAGAATTGCTTGAACCTGGAAGGCAGAGGTTGCAGTGAGCCAAGATTGCACCACTACACTCCAGCCTGGGCAACAGAGCAAGACTCTGTCCCAAAACAGAATCTTAACATCTTGTGCCTTTCCTTTTTCTCGTTTTCTGCCTTAATTTGCCAAACTCTTAAGAATCAAGACCCCTAGGACTCTATTTGGAAAAGAAACAAAGGATACTTAGTTCTAGTTTTTATATAACAATGTTAGTTTTTTGCTCTTTTGCAGGACAAGATTAAATATTTAGAAGAAAGACTTAAGGAAGAAGAACATCAACGTAAGCTATTTCAAGACAAAGCTTTTGAGGTAAATATAGCACTATATAATCTGAAATGCTCCAAAATCCAAAACTTTTGAACACTAATAAAATGTTCAGAGGAAATATTCAGTGGAGTAATGTAGAATTTTGAATTTTTGGATCAGGGGTACCAAACCAGTAATGAAAATATTCCAAAACATATATGTTTTACCATATTTTTGTTTTCGTTAACTGAAACCTGTGTTCTAGATTCTAATATCTGCTTCCTAAATTGTCTTTTTGTTATGATAATGAAATTCTCACTCAGCCAGTATAATACTTGACTGTATTACCAAGAGGTCTTTTAATCTTTTGAAATTCTGACAAATACATATATTCTCAGTTGAAAGAACTCCTAGGATAGATTGTTTTCAGTTTGATTGACATATGTATATTAAATAATCTATTCTTTTATAAACAAAATTATTGTAATTACCAATAGACTTAGTGACCTTCACACGTACAAAAATAGTATTTCAAATTTTCTTTTCTTCTTCAAAAAGCATTTTCATATTTATAAACTTAGACCTGATATCTCATTGCAATGTTTTTGCATGTTACAAATCAATTTTATAACTTTTTTTTAAAATATTATAGCTTCAGACTGGACTTGAAATCAGTAAAATTATAATGTCTTCAGTTTCAAATCTAAAGCACTCCAAGGAAAAGAAGAAATCTTCAAAGGTGTGCATATAAAACTTTTTTCCAAACAATACTTTTATTTGGTAATGCATATTTATATACCCTCTTAATGATTATACCTACCCCTTTCTAAAAACGATTTGAAGATATATAATAAAAGACATGCAATAATGTATGCTAAATAATGAATGATGATTTGGGGTATAAGGACAGAAAATTTTCATAAGATTCAGGTTAAGAAAAAGTAGCAGCAGTCACATAAAAAATTTAGGTCTGAGTTTACTTGATAACCAAAGCAAAAAGGAACATGTAATGGACAGTGTAGCTATCTTTGTGAAATAACAGGAAGCACTCAAGGTTTTCTAGAAAGAGTAACATTTTTCCAGTTTTAAACTTCTAGAGAAATATATTTTGTGATACTTTATGAAAGAGGCACTAAACAACATAGTAGATATTGACAACATAATAGATCCTGAAAGCAGTTTTATGTAATACATGCATAATAAAACATAAGGGTTTTTCTTACAGATTTGTTAAGTCTGTAAAGTCATTTATATAGGGAATTTATTGTTATGTGTAATTTCGATGCTCATTTCTTGTGAATTTGCCTAAAAGTAAGGATTGGAGAGTTAGTACTTTTTAGACCAATATTTTGTTTAGGTGAATTCATGTTTTGAATGCATTCTATTTAAGTAACCCTTCTTAATTATATATAATGGTATGAAAAGTATTTTTAATCCCTTTTAATCTTATGATTCTGGAATTATGGTTTTGATGGCCATTATTACTATTTATTCAGATATGAATGGAGTGAGTATTGCTGTGTGCCATTTGCTGTGGGAGACAGGAGATGCTATTTGGGACTTCTAGCCACTGCCATGTGCTTAGCTTGTAGATAAAATAATGGAGAGAACATTATACTTAACTTTGGCTACTCTTATTACATAAATAAGAATTCGTGTTCAATACTTGGACTGTATTTTTCATAATTTTTTCATTTTAAAGAATTTTCAAACTACAATAATGAAAAATATTTCCCCAATATGACTTATTTTGCTTATTTTCTTTCCTAAATACTTATTTTGTGTCTTGTTTGTGCAATGAGATTCACAGCTACAAATCCAAATAGAAAAATCACTATAAGTAATTTGCCGATGGAACACATATTGCCCAATATGTATGTTTTATGGCATCCTCTCTCTGATGATAACTTTTTTAATGAACTTTTTTTCAGTTTACCTTTTTATTGTAAAAATAGTGAAGGTACAGAGAGAAGATAAAAGAAATGAAGGAAAGAAAAGGTAACTCCTGGAAGAGAACAGAGTAAGAGCAGAATCACTTTATAGAAATATGTAGTTCAAATCCCAAGTTCACAGGGTGTGCAAATAATGATGTCTCCCTTTAAAGATGGAGGTAGTGCTAAAGTTGCTGAAAGTAGGATCAGATTTCAAGAAGCCTCTATGAGAGGCCTGCTTCCTATCCCACTGTTTGTCCATGTCCTGGACATAGTTCATTCAACTTATACATTTTGATATACATAGACTGGTATCTCTAGATGATAAAAAGATAAGTAAGACAGGAATTTGTGAGAAATAGATAAATATATAAATATAAAACAGTATAATAGAAAATTAATAGAGGTTTAAACGAAGTGTGTTGTGGTGCTGTGTAGACAAAGGAATATGTGAAAGGTAATGTGCAAGAAGCTATATTAAAAGAAGCCTTGAAGAATTAAGTATTGACAGACTGAGATGAGGAAAAATATATTATAGTCTGAGGAAATTGTTGGTTTTTCCAGGGACCTATACGTAATAGTCCAGTAGTAGGGGTGAGATAGGATCATAGGGAAAGTTAAAATGGAAAATAGAGCTTGGGGTGAGCTAATGGCTGACCTTGAATGCCATGTTAAGAGTTTGAAATTTTATTCTATAAACAGGAACCATTGAAAGCTTCTGAGAAGTGTAGGGACATAATTAGAGTTGTAATTTCAGGTGGTAACTGACAGTAATAGAAAAGTTTTACATAGAGAGAAATCATATGTGTAGATTTTATGAATCATGTGTAGATTCATGTCACCATCACAACAATCAAGATACAGAACTCTTCCACCACTAAAAGACTCCTTCATGCTATACATCCCTTCCCTGAACATTGGCAACCTCTAATCTGTTAACCATCTGTATATTTTATTATCTCAAGAATGTTATATAAATGGAATTATACAGTATGTAACTTTTTGTGATTGACTTTTTTCCCTTGAGGTCCATCCAAGTTGTTGTAAGTATCAGTATATCCTTTTTATTTCTGCCTGGTATTCCGTGTTACAGATGTACAACAATTTAACCATTCATCTGTTAAAGGGTATTTGGGGCTGGGCACGGTGACTCACACCTGTAATCCCAACACTTTGAGAGGTCAAGACAGGTAGATCATTTGAGATCAGGAGTTCAAGACCAGCCTGGCCAATATGGTGAAACCATGTCTCTACTAAAAATACAAAAATAAGCCTGGTAGTAGTGGCACTTACCTGTAATTCCAGCTACTCAGGAGCCTAAGGCAGGAGAATCGCTTGAGCCTGGGAGGTGGAGGCTGTGGTAAGCCAAGGTCGCACCACTGTACTCCAGTCTGGGTGACAGAATGAGACCCTGTCTCAAAAATAAATAAATAAATAAATATATATATATACGTATATTGTTTCCAGTTTTTTAGCTATTACAAATAAAGCTGCTATGAGCATTTGTGCACAGGTTTTTATGTGAACATAACTTTTCATTTTCTAGGATAAATGCCTAAGAGAACAATTGTTGGGTCATGTGATAAGCATATTTTTAGTTTTATAAGAAACTGCCAAACTGTCTTCCAAAATGGCTGTACCATTTTGTATTCCCACCAACAATATGTGAGTGATTCATTTTCTCTACATGCTTGCCAACATTTGGTATTGCCACTATTTTTTTATTTTGGCCATTCTCATAGATGTGCAGTGATATTTCACTGAAATTTTAACTTGCATTTCCATAATAACTAATGATGTTGAATATCTTTTCATATGTTTGCCATATGTATGTCTTTGTCAGTGAAATTTTTTTCCATGTCTTTTGCCCATTTTCCAGTTGCACTGTTTTCTGTTGAGTTTTGAGAGTTCTTCATATCAGAAGTAACTTTTAAAATAATTTTTTGTTTATATTTTTTCTTGTCAATCCCTAGAAAACTAAATGTGTAAAGAGAGGACCACCTAGGCAAATTTGTTCAAAGTTTGGAGCACTGCCTTTTGTGGCTGTAAAGGTAAGAGGGGATAAATTGAAGATAGTTGTTCAAAAAAACTCCTGCTTTGTTGTAAGTGCTATTTAAATATCATCAGTCATTTAAAATTGTTCTCAGTTATTTCTTTTCCAGTACGTTAGCCAGTGCAAGCTGTTCCATGAATGCAAATATGCAAAACTTTTTCAGATGAGGCAACATCGTGGCCCACGTATCCTTCAGAAATCTTCTAACGAGACTAAGCCTAGATGTCTCCCCAAGCCTTCTAGAACAACTTCCTGGTGTAAGGCTATTCCTACTGACTCAGAAAAGTCCATTTCCATTTGTGACAATTTATCCGAACTTTTGATGGCAATGCAAGATGAGCTGGACCAAATGAGTATGTAAGTATTCGTTTTTTTTTTTTTTAAGAGACAATGTCTTGCTATGTTGCCCAGGCTAGTCTTGAACTCCTGGTTTCAGGTAGTCCTCCTGCCTTGGCCTCCCAGAGTGCTGGGATTACAAGCATGACCCACCATGCCTGACCAGTATTTTTATTCTTTATCAGTAGAAGTACCAAGATATTTAGATATCATTTTTCTCTTCTTTGTCTTAAGAACAGTACCACTTATAAATTCTTAAAGGCCTTACTTAGCCATTTGGACAGATTTATTGTCACTGTTTTTTCATTGTATTTATTAGTACTATTTAAAATTTCAATTCTGTGTAACTAATACTTTTTCTTTCTAAGGTATTTCTGTATTCACAAAATCTGGACTGATAGATATTACTATCATTCTAACATATAGAATCTGATGACCTTAGACTATAACTCACAAAAGCTTTTATAAGGCTCTCCCTTTGTGTTTTAGAATCTTTTAGCTGAATGAATGATTTCATTAGACAAGTAGGAATGTAATACCTTGTTTTAGATTCTGGCTGGTCTGCATTACAAATTTGGAAGCATCTATAGGAAGGAAGATTTCTATATGAGATATATTATATTGTGCCTCCCTCTCCCTTAAATATGTATTCAACAGAAATTCCAGAACTATGTGATTTGGCTGACCAGCTAGTTGATCTATAAGACCTCTGTAGAAAATATAACTAGTTCTATTAACAGCATTTCAGTAGGCTAACTCCAAATCCAGAAATTTTTCAGGCAAATACCACAGCTGGAATTCTTGCAAAGATCTTACATCAATAATGAAGAAGAGAGTCTTTTAATACCTCTAGTTAAAGACATCAGATATTTTACTATATGGGTCTGTGAACCTCAAGAATTCAGATTTTTTAAAAGTTGCTTAGCAGTGTTAAGGTATTCTAAATGTATTTAATTTCAAATCACAGGAGCCTGGTTTATATTTACCATAGATTTAATTAAACAACCCTAAAGAAGGAGACTTTTTAAAGGGTAATGTTTAACTCTGACTGAAACTTAGGATTGAACAGAAAATTGCTTAATTATGGTAAAGACATATGTGCAATAAACTATAATGCTGCTTAGTATTTGCTGTTCTTTCATAGGGAGCACCAAGAACTACTGAAACAAATGAAGGAAACGGAAAGCCATTCAGTGTGTGATGACATAGAATGTGAACTAGAGTGTTTAGTCAAGAAAATGGAAATTAAAGGAGAACAAATCTCCAAACTGAAGAAGCATCAAGACAATGTAAGAAGGCTTTAGTAAGAGATTTTAATAAAAAGATAAAATATCTGGATTCAGTGTTATATCTCTGTATGACTTTCCCAATTTGAGGTCTGTATATGGGATTTAGTGAAAAGATAGATGGTGGTCACTTAGGCCTGTGACAAAATACAGCTGTCTGTCCCATTGGAAAAACATGGACCTCCTACATAACTCTCCAAGTTTAAGTTTTTTAAGTGAGCAAAGAAACTTAGTTATGTATTCAGAAATGGCTTTGGGGAAATTGTGAGGTAGATTAAACTTGCCTTAGAAGCCCTCCAGTTACCCTCTTAGCAATCTGTTTTCTTTTCCTTCTCTCTTCTAATGCTTTAATGATACCCCTTATGTCAGCAGGTCTCTAATTCACTACTAGACATAAACCTGGCTCCCAAGCAGTGCCCCAATCCTCAAAGCATGTTTCCCCTTTCCCAAAACAAGCTATGTTATGTTCCATTCCCCGGGGACCTATACTAGGCTAGCTATAGTGAGTAGGACAGGGATGGTGAGGAAAACTCTATACTTATATGTTAAGTCTTAATAAGTAAGAATAGCGAAAGGTTTACTATTTTAACAAGAATCATGGAATATAATATTTAATTCTAAGACAATGACTCCACAGGTTGAACTTGCAGCACTATGACACTGTTGGAGCAGAAGGCAGAGGGAGCCTTTCCAGGGAACCCTCAAGTCCCATCATGTAGCCATATGTCTATGGACAAAATTACCATTCATCAAAGTTAATGATATTTGAATGTCACAAATAAGCCTCCCTGCTTTTTATAGGAAAGTAATAAAAGATGCAGAATATTATTACTTTTATTCTTCTTATGACAAAGAAAGAAAGGAAGGAAGAAAGAAGTGAAATTTTTAAAACAAATATTTTTATTTTACTGTCTTTTAAGGCTATAATAAGTAAAAATTTCTGTATGATTGTTTTGGAGTGACGATTATACAACTTGTACATTTTCTTGAAATTACATAGGAGAAACTTGAAGAATGATCATTTTTTTTAAACTCAGGTAGTTTATACTACATTTTGAAAAACGTGATTTATATTCCATAATAGCTAGAACAATTATAAATTTTTAAATATTTTATTATGATAAATGTAATATCTGTAATAAAAATTGCCTGTTAGCCAAATAGAGAACCAAGTACTCACCCAAAGTCCGAATCAGCTCCACAAATTAAACCTATGCTACAAATTAAACCGATGCTCAAGTGACATAGCCTAAGTAATGGGTTAGACTTTGAAAAAATGGGTTTTGGCTAGTTGATAGGTATTGTTTTTGTTTAATTCTGTCTGCCTCCACTATTACCATGTACTACTTAAGGATAAAGTTATTCCTTTGACTTTTTTTAAAACTGCGATTCAGTAGTACTTTAAATTTAGGTATACACAAAAGTGTTTGTACACAAAGGTATTCCTAAATTTAAAGTACTACCGAATGGCAGTTAAAAAAATGCATATATTTATACACACACACACACACACACACACACACCCCTATACATACACGCGTGTGTGTGTAACTTTCTAAACTAGAAACAATTATTTGCTTTGCTGTTAATGTTACCGGAAAGGTTCTTCTTTCTCCTCTCTGTTCTCTAGTTTTTACCAATTTAATATCTACCATACAACCTTTCCCTCAACCTCTCCTGCCCACGTTGACCTTATGCTACTTTGGTCTTCTCACATTTAACACTTTTTGTTTTATTCAAAGTTATCCTGGCTCTGAGTATTCTCTATTTGTCACATATATGCTTTTTTTTTCACTAATAGGAGCAGTAAGCTCCTTGAAAATAAGAGCTTTTCTCTTCATTATATTTCTACCTGATGAAACAGTGTTTAGGCATGTACTAGATGTTCAATAAATAAAATACTTACTGAATTGAACTTTTTAATTTAACGTAATCTTTAAACCATCAATCCAACCCATCTATTTTGGAGCATATTTTTAGTATATTTTTGACTAAAATGTTAGATTTTTTTTTTTCTCTCCAGGTCCGTAAACTGCAGCAAAAAGTTCAAAACTCAAAGATGAGTAAAGCTTCAGGTATTCAGCAAGAAGACAGCAACCCTAAAGGATCAAGGAATGTAAAAAATAGCCCCAGAAAATGTTTGACTGACACTAACCTTTTTCAGAAAAACAACAGCTTTCATCCAATACGAGTTCATAATCTTCAAGTGAAATTGAGAAGAGATGATATCATGTGGGAACAATAACAAAATAGCAAAACTGTCACCTTAAATGAACTTTGTCAATGAGACCTTGAATTGTCTAAAGTGGTTTTAATTTAATATAACTTTGTGACATTTTGAATCATGTTTCTAGCTTCTATAAAACATGAAGTTGTAGTATTTTAAAACTGATGCCTAATGAGCTACTGGGTTCCAAATAATAAATTACTGCTTTTTTATTTTTCTTACTGATTGAAGCCCCTAACCTCATCTTGTCTTAGAAACATTGTTCATTTTGCAGATATCTTAAGTTAAATTTAAGAAATTATACTAGATTGACAGTATTCAAAATTGAGTTAAATCTGAGCTACAAGTACCATTCATTCCACTTTTCATTTAATAGGCTTGGAACCTTAAAAACCAATGTTAAGTGAACAGAGTTCAGAAAGATCATTTAGCTTTCCTGATGCTTTCCTTCTATTTTGTTTTAGAGATGTGAAATGTTTTTCTCTTTTGGAAAGGGAAAAGCTTAACAGTTACACAGTTTTGTGAAGAAGACTTTAATCCAAATTTTTATGAGACAATGGGAACCCATAGCTACTTAATTTTTAGGAGACAGTAATTCTGTTGCAGAAGCTTTCCTCTCCTATTCCCATTCTCTTTTACAAAACTAGTTTTTTTTTAAATCAATGATCAATTTTACTACTTTATAATTTTTACTCACTTTTATTCTTTGCATTGTATATAATGAGACTGAATTTCTAGGACCCACAAAAGTGATTTTTTTTTATGAGAAAGCTGGGCATTTAATTACCTCATCCCACAGAAATTCAGGGTAGTATGGTATATTTTTATTTTTTATATTTTAAAATCAGGAATGTCAAATGTTTTTGTGTATGCATGCTTTATAATAAATTTGCACTTGATCATTTTTATGGAATCTAGTACATTTATGGAAACTAGTACAATTCTTTTGAACTCTTGGTTTCTAACTCAAATCCTCTGAGGCAACTGGGGAACTAGAGTCATGAACTGAATTAGAAATAGAGGACAGACCAAAAAGGTGTAATAGAGTGGAGGAACTAAAATATAGGGTAGCAGTTTAAGAGATGGTGATTCCTAAGGGACAGAGTTGGAAGTATTGTATTTACTGAATTCTTTGAATGCATGGCTGAGAGAGTGTTCAAGTTATAGATGTGAAAGAATTTTTAGGTCAGGATCTTGGAAAGCTAAGGAGAGCAATTTTTTTTTTTTTTTTTTTTTTTTGAGAAAGAGTCTCACTCTGTCACCAGGCACCAGGCTGGAGTGCAGTGGCACAACCTGGGCTCACTGCAACCTCCGCAGGAGAGCAATTTTTAAAAGACAGTTTTTCTGTTTTCCTAGGAAGTTCCCAAGAAGCTTGTGTAGGAAAAAGTGGGTAATTATGGACCTTTTGGGAAGGAAGAGAACTATAATTCATTTTAATGGTGCAAAGAGATGCCATGTTAGAAGAACTTCTAGACTTGGAAGTGGGGAAGGTGACTGAAGATGGGCACATTAATACTTGGAATTGTCCTTGAAAGTAGTTAATGGCAGAGATCAAGGTTTCCTCCTGGTGTAAATAGTGCATGTGCCCTTTGCCAGCTTTCACCCCCCTCATCCCAACCCTTAGCTCCTCAGCCCTGGAAATGTTCCATAGGATATTTGATCTAAACTCAGTTGTATCACTTTACCTGTTTTTCTACTTTGCCTTTCCTCCTTGAGGATATGAGTTTTATAGTTAAAGCTTAGCTTTCTGCTAAACTTTTTAGCTTTCTGCTACCCATCAGGGACCATAATGCAGACCTATATTTCTGTGCCTTTGTTTTCTATACGTTTAGGAAGGTGGCTGAATATATTTAGTTATTAATAAAGTCATTACTTGCAAAGATGTATTGCTTTAAAAATTACCTTTAAAATTTTAAAAGCCATTTTAGAAACATGAAATATTTCCGTTGAGAATTTTCTTAAAAATTAGTCCAGTGTAGTAGAAAAAAACATGACTTCAGAGCTATGAAACTTGGTTTCAAATTCTGGGACTCCACCATTTAATAGCTTGGACAAATCAAATAACTTTTTGGAGCCTCAGTTTCTCATTTGTAAAGTGAGGATTATACTGATCTCTCCCTCACGGGATTATACTAATTTGTTGTGAGGAGTAAATGAAATAGCATGGGAAAGCACCCAGGAGAAGAGTTGGCACTTAGTACAAACTCAATAAATATTTTTTCAGTCTGAGTGGCCCAAAAAAAAATGTAGAACACATGTTTGCATAGGTTGTAGCCTAAAAGCAAACACCTAAATATACTCTTGGTAAAAGTGGGAATATTCTCATTTATTTTGGTTTTAATCTCTTTCTGTATGCCTGAAGGGAAATGTCTTTGTCATCTTTCCTAGCCCAGGTTTCTAATGGGAGGCGGTAAAGAACGCAGTCCTATCATGGTGCTGAAATACATAACCACATACAGCAAATTGGTTTGTAGTCTGGTGTGGTTGTTCAGGTGACATTTATTTTTGAGAGACAATGAAGAATGGGGTATTGTTGCTCCATCACAGCTACTAAACTCGCAGACTGCCTGCTTGCCAGAGCCTTTGACTCCTCAGAGGGTGGAGCAAAAGATTTCTTTCCTGGATGGAGCAGGCAGTCTATGGTCGGTGTACAAGAGTTGCTATAGCAACCTAACAGTTGTGCTCTGTCTAGCAGAAACTTTGGTATGATTTCATGGATTTTGTTCACTTAAGTGAAAAACAAAGTTGTTTGGTTATTATTTAATTCGAAATTGAAATAATGGAGTTGGAATTTTCTAGCCACAGCAGGTCTCAATTTTGATGAAACTGAAGCCAGAAAGTTCCAGTGTTTGAAGCAGCAGGTATTGTAACTATATTCTGACTGGAAATGGGAATTGGAATCCTGAATTAACTGTACTTGGGTGGATCATTTGCAACCCAGCCATTTTTATTAGGTTGCAGCTAAAGACAGGAGGGTCAGAGGGAAATGTTCAGTTTTCAACAATGTAAGATTAAAGTGGGAGATAACTTAGTACATAGTAAGCTAACTGGCTGGGATAATGTACTTGAAAATTATTTTTGAGTTTTTTTGATAGCTTTCTTTATTTTTTTTTTCTATACCTGCAGGTAGATGTGAGACCCTTCTTACTTTAAAAGTGTAATTTTAGCTATAAATGTATATTCTTAATCCATGATAATACATCAAAAATTAAGTAAAACTTTTAATTGTAATGTGAGAAATCAGTCTAAGGGGGAAGAGTCCAGTTGGTTATGCACAATGGAAGGAGTGTGCGTTGTAGACAGAAATGCAACAGCTGCCATTATTGATGTAGAGTAAATAATGAAACTCCTAATAGGGTTCCTGGAACTCTATTCAGCTGTAACTAAGGCCTTACCTACTGAGAACATTTAATTGTAGGTTACGTTTAGATAAGTACAAGCTGACTCTCAGACATATGACAAGACAAACCTCACTAAGGCATAATAGCATCTGTGAGATTTTTAAAAAACTCTTTGTGGGTTGCCATTGCACCTTTTAATTAAAGTGAAATGAGGATAAATAAAAATAATTTTGACTGTCACTCATCTGAAAATAAATTTACTTCTTGGTAATTAAATAGACCTTATCAATGCCTCAGCTTTTTCTTAATATTCCATCTATGTGTTTTCATGGAAATTTCTCTAATTTTTTTGTGTTTTTTCAGAATTAGACATATAGGAAAAGTATAAAGTTAAACCTTTAAAATAATGTCTGAGCCAGAGTTTGTTGTTACTTTTGCTGTAAATTGTTTACTTAAAAGAATTAGATTTTTTTTTCCTGGTGGGTTTATTGGGAGGGTTCGCCTTATTGATATAGATGGATTGAATTCCCATTTGGGGCTGGGTGCTGTGGCTCATGCCTGTAATCTGGCACTTTGAGAGGCCGAGGCAGGCAGATCACCTGAGGTCAGGAGTTCAGGACAAGCCTGGCCAACATAGTGAAACTCTGTGTCTACTAAATATACAAAAAACTTAGCTGGGCATGGTGGCATGCACCTGTAGTTCAGCCACTCAGGAGGCTGAGGCAGGATAATCGCTTAAATCTGGGAGGCAGAGATTGCAGTGAACCGAGATTGTGCCATTACACTCCAGCCTGGGCAACAGAGTGAGACTCTGCCTCAAAAAGAAAAAAAAAAAAGGAATAGCTCAGTATTATTTGTTTGGGGAGGGGCAGGGTTTGGTTCCACTGACAGTGGGCACCAGAATGGTGCTTTCTTTGATATTATGCTAAGAGGAAGAGCTTTGAGAGCCAAAAGTTCTTTATTTGGATATTGGTATGTTTGACATGTTCATCAGCTAGTATTTATTGATCTCTAATTATTGATCTCAAAATACTGTACTAGCTGCTATGAAATTCCATTTTCAAGTTGCTTATAGTCTTGGTAGAAAAGATAAGACATATATATATATGGAAGAAAACAGTAGGCGACATGAAAGGCATAATCACCACCACAGAGCAGATGCTCAGTAAATATTTGCCTACTCAGTATTTGTTTTCATTTACTGATAAAGTGCTTTAGAAGTTGGCCTGTTTGTAATTTCTTCGTTTTCTATCTACCTTTATTTATATACCTTCACCTTTTTAAATTGTTTGCCTGGCAGCAATGTTGGTCTAGGATTTTCACTCTTTATTAGGCTTCTTGATTGAAGATACCAGTTCTTTTAGTCATTTCAAACATATGCTGGCCATAGCCAGTCTATAATCAAATTCAAAGGCATGAGTGGAAAAAGTGGGTATGAATCAATGAGGTAAATGGAGAGGAAGTGGGGGGAAATCAAGCAATGATGACAGAGTAAAACAGAAAAATAAGAATTATACAGAATGGTTACTGTGCGACCCCCCAACTGTACGACCCCTTCTGTCGTCCTCTCCCAGTTGTCTAGTCCCAAGTAACACTCTGAGAGCCGAAGGCCGAGTCCAGGTTTATTGGGATCTACGGGCAACTCAAGCAGGCGGAGAGAGGGAGAAAGGGAGAGCTGCGCCCAGCGGCTGGGGCTGGGCGATTTTATAGGGATGGGGAGGCCTGCAGCTGAGGTGGCGGTGA
>CAUYLG010059129.1:0-17379 GCA_963573385.1 Cacajao melanocephalus
GCAGGGACATGGATGAAGCTGGAAACCATCATTCTCAGCAAACTGACACAAGAACAGAAAATCAAACACTGCATGTTCTCACTCATAGGTGGGTGTTGAACAATGAGAACACATGGACACAGGGAGGGGAACATCACACACAGGGGTCTGTTGTGGGGGTAGGGGAGGGACAGTGGGGGTGTGGGGAGGTTGGGGAGGGATAACATGGGGAGAAATGCCAGATATAGGTGACGAGGGGATGGAGGCAGCAAACAACTTTGCCATGTAAGTATGAAGCAAGAATCCTGCATGATCGGCACATGTACCCCAGAACCTAAAGTACAATAAAAAGAAAAATTCCATCAGCCTTTGGTGTACAAATTCAGCATGGGTGTGCACAACAGTCTTGCCCTTCATACGTGCATATTCTAAAAATAAAAATATATGAGAACGCTCTAGTTTTCATATATATGTTTCTACCTTGTTACTATTAGCAAAATCACTTTTAAAAATTCAAAATGTCTCTTTAAGAGCTTAAACCACAGAAGCTTGAATGGTAAAGGAGTCACTCTATTCTTCTGGGAGGGGAACTTGGCTGTGTTGTAAAAATGAGCAAGAGTGGTCACAAAAGAGAGAAGGGGGCAACCAGGCAGATATCTCAGAACAAAGAAGTTCCCTACGAACTCTCACACCTGTACAGTTTCTGAGTTTTATAAGCTTCTACCACTGAAATTATTCAACTTTTATTCTTGTCATCCTACCTAGGTTCCTCTTATTCCAAGTTTGTTCATTAAACAACACTTATGTTGCACCTCTCTGTACTATTGTGGGAACTGTGAGAACCATTGTGAACAGACTATAGTCTTGCCCTAAAATGTTTAGGATACCAGAAGAGAGAGATCAGTAAATAAACAATTAAATATGATGTTATCAGCACCACCATTGGACTAAGCACAAAGGTTCTTGCTCTTCCCCTCCCTACCCCCACAATAGGTGAGGCATTTATAAACAAGAGACAAACTCAAGGGAACTTGTATCAGGAAGAACCCAAAAGAGCTTCCCAGAGAATACTGTTGATTTTCACTCTGTTTGTACCTTTATTGGAGTTATAACACAACTGATAATTTATTCTTGGCGAGCTCCTCTAATCCTCTTACCCACCGAAAAGATGATTAGGAATAGAGGGCGAGTCATTTCCTCTGCACTGTGGAGGAGACGTTCTCCTGCCATCTAGAATGAAACTCAGACTTTGTCTCAGAAACACTTTTTCCATATAAACTTTAGTTCTATACATTTATTTCAGATAAGTAAAAGGTTAAAGATGATTTTGAATACTGGTTTTGAAACTAAACCCTCACTTGATATAAAGAAAAGATGTTCCAAGCTCCAAGCAAATGCTTTACAATGTACTTATTATATCAACTTGTTATTAATTCAGATACTCATGTATCTCAATTTTACATATTGAGAAACTAACAGTGAGAATTACCAAGGACAGTAGAAATTTTTTATATTCTTTTACAAATTTTTAGATTCAGGGGGCACATGTACAGGTTTGTTAAAAGGGTGTATTTCATGATGCTGAGGTTTGAGTTATGGAACACATCACACCCAGGTTGTGAGCATAGGACACAATCAGCAGTTTTTCAACCCTTGGTACCTTCCCTCCCTTTTTCATCTTGTATTCCTTAGTGTTTATCATTTCCATCTTTATGTCCATGTGTACCCAATGTTTAGCTACCACCTATAAGAGCATGTGGTATTTGGTTTTCTGTTCCTGCATTAATTCACTTGGGATAATGGCCTCCAGCTGCATCCATTTTGGTGCAATGGACATGATTTTGTTTTTTATGGCTATATAGTATTCCACAGTGTATATACCACATTTTATTTATGCAAGCCATTGTTGATGGTGATTTTAATTTGGTGATTCTAATTTGCTATTGTGAATAGTGCTGATATGAACATACAGATGTATTTGTCTTTCTAGGAGAAAAATTTTTTTCTTTGCGTATATATCCAGTCATGGGATTGCTGGGTTGAATGGTTTTTAGTTTTTAGAGAAATCTCCCAACAGCTTTTCATAGTGACTGAACTAATTTACCTTCTCACCAACATTGTATAAGCATTCCTTTTCCTTGGCAGCATTGCCAACATCTGTTATTTTTTTGACATTTTAATAATAGACATTCTGATTCATGTGAGATGGTATGTCATTGTGACTTTGACTTACATTTCCATGATGGTTAGTGATGATAAGCATTTTTTTCATATGTCTCTTTTCTACTTGTATATCTTCTTTCAAAAAGTGTCTGTTTGTGTCCTTTGTCTACATTTTAATGGGTTTGTTTTTTGCTTTTTGATTGATTTATGTTCTTTACAGAGTCTGGATATTAGGCCTTTGTTAGACACATAGTTTGTGAATATTTTCTCTCATTTTGTAGGATGTTTGTTTTCTCTGTTGATAGCTTCTTTCAATGTGCAAGAGCTCTTTTGTTTAATTAGATCACTTGCCAATTTTTGTTTGTGTTTCAGTTGCTTTTGAGGACTTAGCCATACATTTTTTGCCAGGGCCGATATCTAGAATGGTATTTCCTCAGTTTGTTCTAGGATTTTTATATTTTGAGGTCTTACATTTAAGTCTTTAATGCATCTTTAGTTAACTTTTGTATATGGTTATAGATAGGGTTCCAGTTTTATTCTTCTGAATATGAATAGCCAATTATCTTGGCACTATTTATTGAACAGGGAGTATTTTCTCTATTGCCTATTTTTGTCAGTTGTGTCAAAGAGCAGATGACTATGGGTATGTGGCTTTATTTCTGGGTTCTCTACTCTGTTCCATTGGTATACATGTCTGTTTTTATACCAATACCATGCTGTTTTGGTTACTACAGCTTTGTAGCATAATTTGAAGTTGAGTAATGTGATACCTCCAGCTTTGTTATTTTGCTTAGGATTAGTTTGGTTATTCAGGTTCATCTTTGTTTTCATATAAATTTTAGAATAGTTTTTTTTTTCTAATTCTGTAAAAACAGACACTGGTAGTTTGATAGGAAAAGCATTGAATCTGTAAATGGCTTTGGGCAGTATGGCCATTTTGATGATATTGATTCTTCTAATCCATGAACATGTAATGTTTTTCCATTTATTTGTCATCTATGATTTCTTTCAGTGGTGTTTTGTAGTTCTTACTGCAGAGATTTTTCACCTCTCTGGTGAGATGTATACCAAGTGGGTATTCTGTTCTTTTTCCCAGTGGCTGTTGTAAATAGTATTGCATTTTTTATTTGTCTCTCAGCTTAAACATTATTGGTATATAGAAGTAGTACTATTTTTTTTGTACATTGATTTTATAGCCTGAAACATTACTGATGTAGCTTATCAGTTCTAAGAGCCTTTTGGCAGAGTCTTTTGATTTTTTTCTAGGTATAGAATCACATTATCATCAGTGAAGAGAGATAGTTAGATTTCTTCTTTTCCTATTTGAATGTCTTTTATATTTTTCTCTTGCCTGAATACTCTGGCTAGGACTTCCAGTACTATGTTAAATAGCAGTGGTAAGATTGGGCATTCCTGTCTTGTTCCAGTTATCAAGGAGGATGGTTAAAACTTTTGCTCATTCTGTATGATGTTGGCTGTGGGTTTGTCATAGATGACCTTATTGTTTTGATGTGTGTTCCTTTGATGTCTAGTTTGTTGAGCTTTTTATCATGAAAATATGTTGAAGTTTATTGAAAGCTTTTTCTATGTGTGTGCTGAGATGATCACATGGGTTTTGTTTTTGATAATTTTTATGTAGTGAATCACATTTATTGATTTGCATATGTTGAACTAATCTTGATTCCCAAGAATAAAGCCCACTTGATTGTGATGAATGAACTTTTTGATGTGCTACTGGGATTTGGTTTGCTAATATTTTGTTGAAAATTTTTGAAAATGACTAGATTCATAGAAAATATGTGAAAAATAAGGGTAAAAGAAAAATATGTTCCATTAATTACCTAAAGCTGATTAGAGAAAATATTATTCATAGTTCATGACTCAGTATATCCTTATGGTGAAAATATTTAAGTTCCTGCACCACTTCCTCATGTTGAGGATAAAGTTAAGCCCCTGAAATGTGAGTGTAAAATAAAGAGAGAGAAGAGCATATGGGTTTCTCTAAAAGACAGATCAGATGATTTTTAAAAAGATTGCACAATCATAGAAAGATTGCTTCTTATTTATGAAAATTAACTATTGTTCATGCTATTTCTCAGCCAGGGTTGTACTTGAGAAAGCTTTGCTTTCTTTTTCTTCTTTAAGCTCAACATAGAAGTAGAAATCTTCTCAAGGTGACAGAGATAACTCAATCTATCATCATGGGATTCAAAGTAAAGAAACAACTGCTAGGTTAAAATTCATGGTGGACTCATGTGCAACTACTCTTAGAAATAAGGTCATCTATTCAGCTAAGAGATCCAGATTTGAATTGATCAATCATTTCTCAGCACTAGCTGTCTTGTCATCCTGATTTTTATTTATTTATTTTGTGATTCTGTTTTAAATGGCTTATCTAAGAGTGAAGGGATTTGACTACAGTGTGAAGAAAATTCTGGGAGAACAAAGAATGGGAATATGCCTTGCTGTACCCATTACTGTTATAAATGCAGATTGATCTTTCTGCCTAAGGAGAAAATAATAAGGTTAAAGGAATACCTCCCTAGACTCAGAGTTCTTTCAGAGAATGATGCATTCAAGAGTAACTCAGAAGAAATAATACATGAAGAAACATATGTTCTAAATAATGCTGTTTTCCTGGCTTTTTATACTCAGCATGCTAGAATCTCTTCTCTGAATATTAAGTATGGTCCAGATATATATACAACAGCAATAAAAGTGTGTGTTTCTTAACTTAAAACTTTAGGGAGATAAGAAATTAGCTGAACATAGCTAAACTGAGTAATATCTATGCAATTACTTACATACACAAATATTATAGTACAAAATGCTTTCTGATATTTGTTTCCATTCTCTTCATTATGAAACTAGGAATGGCTCTTAAATAGTATGGTTGATACCCTGCCTTGTTAGAACAAATTAGTTTAGTCAAATAGTAGTGATCTGTTTTCATTGTTGTTTCTGTATTTTAGTTCCCAGCATCTCTTCTCCTTTTTTGATAATGAGTACCACGTTTGAAGAGCTACCCGTCTCCCTCTTAGACAATGTTATTCAAGTGGGACTAACTTTATCCTCCTGTTTCAAGGCTGCTAAGATAATCTGGACATGAGCTATCAAAGCATGGCATCTCCTGGCTACAAGCATCATTCTTGGGGCTTTTATTAGAATCATCAAGAAGGGGGCATTCTCCTTCTTCAAGTAACATCTTAGCCCGGAGACTCGGGGAGCCATATTGGATACCAGATGGAGAGAGCCTACTGAGCAAATTTGAAGAGAGAGTGAGGCCTGAAAACACCATTTGGCCAGAAGCCTGATGTACTGCTAGATTTTTTTCATAAGTAAATAAATGTTATTTGTTTTTAATATAAACTAGCAGAGTTGGACTTTTGTAATTTGAATGAGTCACGACTAGAACATGGTGTGAGGCAGACATAGTTTTCTTCATTTAACTGTATTTTCAGTAGTTTAAATGACTTAGTCAGATGTATGGAACTAGGTATTGGCTTAGGCCAAATTATGGCTTTTTTGAAATCATAACTGTGATTTTTGTTCTTTTCAGAAACACATATCTGCTAAGCTGTGATGAGCTTTTTGGTATTTGTGACTGCTATCTATTTTGGCTGATGTGTAAGAGAATAATATTTTGATGACCTAGCACTTTTGCTATCATTAATTTTGGTGCTTGATCCCACCACGTCTATTCTAAATTAAAGTGGAGGTCCTAGTCAGTAAAATATGGCAAGAAAACACAAATACAAGGCATAAAGAAACTCTCTTGGGGTAGGAAGTAACTCTCTTTATTCACGGATGACAGAATCAGGTATGCAGAAAGCTGTAAGGAAGAAAAAAACTGATGAATAAGTGAGACAAAGTTGCAGAAAACAAAGGTATTTTATAGAACTGTTTGTTTTAGAGACTAGTAACACACAATTAGAGAACAACATAAATGACCATTCATAATCGCATTCAACATTACCAAAGTACTTAGGGATATTTAATAAAATATATAAGACTTGTACAATAAAAGCTACAAAATATTGCTGAAAGAAATTAAGACCTTCACAAATGGGGACATATATCATGCTCATGGATTAGAATACTGAATATTATTGAGATGTCAATTTGTTTCAAATTGATACGTACATTTATTACAATAGTTGAATTCCCAGCAGACTTTTTCTGTAGAAATTAACGAACTACATCTAAAATGTTTTGGGGAATACAGAGACCTAGAATAGCTGGAATAATTTTAATGTAATAAAAGGAATGTAGAGGACTTACACTACCTGTTTTCAAGATTTACTATAAACCTGTAACAATTAAGAAATCATGGTACTGGCATAGAATAGACATATAAATCAACAGAACAAAATAGAATCCAGACATAGACATAAACCAGCTCATACATCAACAACTTATTTTTGAAAAAGGCATCACAGTAATTCAGTGTGTAAAGGATAGTCATTAGAAGAAATGCTACTGAAAGAACCACTTATGTACATGGAAAAAAGTGAATCATGATGTTTATCTTACAGTTTATCCAAAAGGGTAACTTGAAATGGAGCATGGCCCCAAATATAAAATCTAAAACTCATGTGCTTCTGGTTTGTTCATTACATGTTGTATCAAAATGTAACTCTGTAACACATAAATATGTACAATCATTATGTGCCAACTAAAAATTACAAAAATTTACTTTAAAAATTTAAAAGAAAAAATTAAAAGAGGCTATTGGCCCAGAGATTTAATTAAAAAACAAAAACATACAAATGTTAAAATTATAAAACATCGAGAACAAATACTTTAAAAAGAAAAAAATTCTATAATTTTAGGAGAACAATTCTTAAATGACAAACAAAAATCATAAAAGACAAAAATGATACAAACTGGACTTCATTAAAGTTAAAATGATCTTCACTTTGAAAGACACCATTAGGTAAATGAAAAGACAAGCCTCATACTGAGAGGAAGCATTTTCACTAACTGTGGCCTCAATATACATTGAAAGACCACCTTCCTGTATAGTCTTTGAAAGTAGTTTTTTTCACCCCTTCCAACAGAGTAGTCAGGCCTTAACGCCTAAGTTATGAGCTCTCTTTCACTCTCCCTGATATCCAAAAGGTTTTAAAGTGATGTTTTATGTTTTAGGGCAAAAAAATAAAAGTTGTGAAGTGGTATCTTAAAGGCATATCTTAATCAGTCTTTTCTTACAAAGGTCTAGCTCAGCTGAAGAAAAAACAATACTTAGCTGGATAGTCTAAGAGCTATACACATGCTTCTGAGGTTTAGGATCTAGCTTTAACATAGGTTAGAGAACCTCTAAGTACAAGATTGGCAAAGAAGGAATGGAACTTTCAATGTGTTAACACAGATTTTAGTGTCCTAGACAAACAATGGTAGAAATCCAGGTAAGTGTAATTCCTTCTTCTGGAGAAATAACAGAATGGAGAAAAAAAAAATGGAAGACAGCAAGCATGTTCATCAGTTTCCAAGAATAATCAAGAGCAGTTTATGTAGCCACAGAGGGTTGGAACCCACTTACAACTCTAGGCAAGAGAAAAGGACCAATATTAAATTTTCACCAACCTTGAAAAGTAATTATGCAACCAGGATTTAATGTGATTTGGAAAAAGAAATTTGTCTCTTATACTCAAAATGTTAAGGAGAAAATAAAAATCTTGCCATTCTTTAAGAAAATGTTCACAAGTATTAACTGACACCATTTAAAAAAATTATTGAGATTTAATACAAAATCTGTGCATATTTAATGTATACAACTTGATGAGTTTGGGAATAGGTACAGTCACACATAATAGTGTGGATATGTTCTAAGAAATATGTTGTTAAGTGACTTTGTCATTATGTGAACATTGTAGAGTGTACTTACACAAACCTGGATAGTATAGCCTACTACACATGTGGCTATGTGATATAACCTATTACTCCTAGGTTACACATCTGTACAGAATGTCACCATATTGAATACTGCTGGCAATTATAAAACAGTGGTAAGTCTTTGCATTTCTACACATAAAAAGGTACAGTAAATAATCATAAAATATTAAAAATGTTACAACTGTTCAATATGTCTACCATGAATGGAGCTTGCAGGACTGGAAGTTGCTCTAAGTCAGTGAATGAAAAGGGAGTAAATATGAAGTCCTAGGACAATACTGTGTACTACTCTACATTTTATAAATATCACACAGCCAGGGCTACACTCAATTTATTTTAAAATTTCTATCTTCAATAATAAATTAATCTTAGCTTACTGTTGCTTTACTTTATACAGATTTTAATTTTTTTAAACTTCTTGACTTTTTTGTAATAGCACATTTTAAAATAGCTTTTTTGAAGCTGTACAAAAATGTTTTCATTTGTATTCTTATTCTATAAGAATTTTTCTATTTGTAAATCTTTTAGAATTTTTTTACTGTAAACTTTTTTGTTAGAAACTAAGACACAAACATACACATTAGCCTAGACCCACATAGGGTGAGGATTATCAAGATGTCACTAGGCTGAAAAGCATTTTACAGTTTCATTATAATTTTGTAGGACGACTGTTGTATATGCCATCTATTGGCATATACAGCTAACTTCATACATAGTAAAACCATCACAATCTATGCCATAAATATACCCATCACCAGCAAAAGTTTCTTCCCACTTGCTATTATTATTAGTAGTAGTAATAACACAGCATATCAAAATCCATGGATGCTCAAGTCCTGCAGTGGGCCCTGAAGAACGCTCAGATATGAAAAGTCAGACCTCCATATCCATTTCTGTGTCCCATAAATAATACCGTATTTTGGATGAGGGATTTGTTGAATTAGTGGATGGGGAACACATGGATATGGACGGCAGAGCAGATGTACCATTGTCTTTATCGGGACATCATTTGATGGACACAGGCTGCTTTCATGTCTTGTCTATTGCAAGTCATGCTGCAATGACCATGGGACAGCAGATAACTCCTTAAGGTCATGTTTTCAATTTCTTTGGATATGTACCCAGAAAAGGGATTGTAGGATCATACGGTAATTTTATTTTAAAAAATTTTTTGAGGAAACTCCATACTGTTTTTCATAATAGCTGCAACAATTTACATTCCCACCAACAGTGTTCCCTTTGCTCCATATTCTTGCCAACACATATGATCTTTTGTTTTGTTTTGGTATTGGTTTTGGATGTTTGTTTTTGATAATAGCCATCCTAACAAGTATCAGGTCAAATCTCATGTGGTTTTGATTTTTATTTTCCTGACATTAGTGATGTTGATGACCTTTTACTATACCTGTTGGCCAACTGTAGGACTTCTTTTGAGAAATCTCTATTAATTTCCTTTGCTCATTTTAAAATCATATTATTTATTTTGTTGCTATTGAGTTGGAGGCGTTTCTTATGTTTTAGATAATAACTCTGTATCAAATACATGGTTTGTAAATATTTTCTTCCATTCCACAGTTTGCCTTTTCATTTTGTTGACTGTTTCCTTCACTGTGAAGAAGCTTTATAGTTTGATGTAATCACAGTTGTCCGTTTTTGTTTTGTTGCCTATGCTTTCGGTGTCATGTCCAAGAAGTCATTGCCAAGTCCAATGTCAATGAGCTTCTATACTATGTTTACTCTTAGAAGTTGTATGGTTTCAGGTCTTATGTTTAAGTCTCGAATCCACTTTGAGTTGATTTTTGTGTCTGGTATAAGATAACAACCTAATTTTATTCTTCTGCATATGGATACCCAATTTTCCCAGCACGATTTATTGAAGAGACTGTCCTTTCCCATTGTGTATTCATGGGACTCTTGTCAAACATCAGTTGAATTTTTGTACATGACCTCATTTCTGGCACTTTATCCTCTTACACTGGTCAGTATATCTGTTTCTATACCAGTGCTACACCTCTTTGATTACTGTAGCTTTGTACCAAATTTTAAGATCAGGAAGTGTGATGTCTCTGGGTTTGTTTTTGCTCAAAATTGCTTTGCTGATTCATGGTCATTGTGGTTTCACATGAATTTTAGTATTTTATTCTATTGCTGTAAAAGATGCCATTGGGATTTTGATAGAGAGTACGTTGAACCTATAAATTGATTTGGGAAGTATGGATATTTTCACAGTATTAATTCTTCTAATCCAGGAACATAGAATGTGTTTCCATTTATTTGTGTTTTTAATTTCTTTCATAAATGTTTTATAAATTTTAGTATATAGGTATTTCACCTCCTTATTTAAATCAATTCCTATTTTATTAATTTTGATGCTACTTTACATAACATTGTTTTTGTATTTTCCTTTTCAGATTGCTTATTGATAGTACATAGAAACATAACTGGGTTACTTTGATCTTGAATGGTCCAACTTTACTAAATTCTAAAAAGTTTTTTTTGTGAGGAATCTTCAGGGTTTTCTATACATAATATAACGTAATCTGAAAATAGAGATAATTTTTCTTCCTTCTGTCTGATTTGGTTGCCTTTTATTTCTTTTTCTTGTCTAATTGCTCTATGACTTTTAGTGCTATGACAAATAGAGGTGGTGACAGTCAATATCGTTGCCTTGTACCAGATCTTATAAGAAAAAGTTTTAAGTTTCTCACCTTTGAGTGTGATCTTAGCTGTGTGCTTTTCATTTACAGCATTTATGGTATTCAATTAAATTTTTCTATACCAATTTATTGAGGTTTTTTTATAATATAAGAATGTTGAATTTTGTCCAATTGTTTTTTCTGCATCTCTAGGTAATCATAGAATTTTATCCTTTATTCATTTAATTTTGTGTATCACATTTATTAATTTTTTTGCATATGATGAACCATCTCTGCATCCCAGGGAAAAATTCCATTTGGACTTTGTATGCTCACATTTTCTAGTTTTTTTTTGAGCTATAATATTAGGTCATTTATTTGAGATTTTTCTTCTTTAATAAAGGCAATTGTCAGTTTAAACTTCCCTCTTAGTATTGCTTTTGAAGTTCTGACATGGTGGGTCTTATTTTTATTTGTCTCAGGAAATATTCAATTTTCCTTTTGATTTCTTCTATGGCCCAATGGTTGTTCAAGTGTGTTATATAATTTCCACATATTTGTGAATTTTTTACTTTATTTTTGTTATTCATTTTGTTTCATTTTAATGTAGTCAGAAAAGAGACTTGAAATTACTCCAACGTTTTTAAGCATATTAAAACTTGCTTTGTAACTCATGTATAATCCATCTTGGAGTGTTACACGTGCACTTGAGAAAAATATGTATTTTGCTCCCACTGGGTGGAATGCTCTGTGTATGTTGTCTGTTAGGTTCATTTGATCTAAAGTCTTATAACATCTTGCTGTTTTTTTACTGATTTTCTGTCTGGATCTGTACATTATTACAGGTAAAGTATTAACATTTCCTACTATTATCTTATTGATAAATTTTTATCCCTTTAGATTTGTCAATATTTGCATATTCATATCTTCCAGTGTTGGCAACACACACACACACACACTCATATACACATAATTGATATCTTCTTATTCAATTTATTATTTTATTATTATATAATGATATTTTGTGTCTCTTATGAACAGTTTTGTTCTAAATTCTACTTTTCTGACATGACTATGGCCAGCCTGATCTGTTTAGGTTATCATCTGCATAAAATATTTTTCCGTTTCCTCACTTTCAACCCATATGTATCTTTTCGTTTTGTTTTGTTTTGTTTTCAATTGAGTCTTGCTCTGTCATCAGGCTGGAGTGCAGTGGCATGATCCCAGCTCACTGCAACCTCCACCTCCTGGGTTCAAGTAATTCTCCTGCCTCAGCTTCCCAAGTAGCTGGGATTACAGGAGTTACACAACCACACCCAGCTAATTTTTGTATTTTAGTAGAGACAGGGTTTTACCATGTTGGCCAAGATGGTCTTGATCTCTTGAACTCGTGATCCACCTGCATTGGCCTCCCAAAGTGCTGGGATTACAGGTGTGAACCACCATGCCCAGCCAAGATGTGTATCTTTAAAGCTAAGTGTGTCTCTTATAGATAGCAAAGAGTTGGATTTTTATCATTTTCTTCATTTAGCCACTCTACTATTTTTATTGGTGAGATTAATAAATTTACATTTAAAGTAATAATTCATACTATTGTCATTTAGTTGTTTTCTGTAGTTCTTTTGTTCCTTTTTATTGTTGTCTTTTTATGTGATGTAATCACTTTTTCTAGTGACATACTTTGCTTCTTTTCTTTTGTGTCTATGTCTACTACATGTTTTTCCTTTGTGGTTAACATGAAACTTACATAAAACGTTTTATATTTATAACAGTTTGTTGATAGCAGCAACTAAGAGCATATACACAAACTACACTCTTAGTCCTCCACACACACTTTATGTTATTGATAGGTTTACTTCTTTTTATATTGTGTATCCATTAACACATTTTTATAGTTATAGTTATTTTAATACCCCTTTTAATTTTATGCTAGAATTAAAGAAATTTCTGGACCACCATTATAGTAATAATTACATTATAACATTATTCAATATATAAAACTCTATATGTTTACTTTTACTAGTGACATTTATACTCTCATATGCTTTTATGTTGCTGCTTTTTATTGTCCTGTCTTTTAACTTGAAAAACTTCCTTTATCACTTCTTCAAAGGAAAATATATAGTTGTGATGAACTTCCTCCATTTTGGTTTGATTGGAAAAGTCTTCACCTCAACTTTATAGTTAAAGGACAGTTTTTGCCAGGCATACTACTCTCGATTGAAAGTTTTTTTTTTCTTTTATAGCACTTTGAATACATCATTCTACGTTTTTTTATGGTTGCTGTCTCTTTGTTGAACTTCTAATTTTGTTCATGTGTTATTTTCCTGATATTTTGCGGTTGTCTATCTCAGCAGGTTTCTGCTGAGAAATCTGCTGATAATCTCATTAGGTTTCCTCTACATGTGACAAGTTGCTCTTCTCTTGCTGCTTCCAAAATTCTCTCTTCATTTTTGACTTTTGACAATTTTATATGTCTCAATGTAGACCTCTTTACATTTAATCTACTTTGGGTCCTTTGGATTCCATAAATCTTTATGTCTGTTTTTCTCACCAGTTTTGAAAAAAGTTCAGCTATTATTTCTTTAAATAAGTTTTTTGCTTGTTTATTCTCCTTCTTGGAATTTCATAATTGTATATTGGTTCACATGATGGTGTTTCATAAGTCTCATAGGTTTTATTCACTCTTGATTATTCTTTTATTGCTATTGCTTTTCTGCCCAGATGATTTCAAATGGCCTATATTTGAGTTTAGTGATGATTTTGTTTAACTCATTCTGCTGTTAAAGTTCTCTATCATACTTTTCATATCAGTCATTATGTTCTTCAGATCTAATTAATGGTTGCTGTCTCTTTGCTGAACTTCTAATTTTGTTCATGTATTGTTTTCTTGATGCCGTGCAATTGTCTGTCTGCATCTTCTTGCATCTCACCGAGCTTCTTTAAAGGGATTATTTTGAAGTTTTATTTTTTTCTGACAGGGAGTTTATGGGTCTCTATTTCTTTAGGGTTGATTACTGTAGCTTTATTTTCTTGAACTTTGATGGCATCATGTTTCCCTGATTACTCATGATCTGGTGGCTCCACATTGGAGGGGAGATGTGAGTAACGAGAAGCTGCTTTTCTTACTCTTTCCAACATATCTTGCCTTTCTGTCCTCTAGTAAAGCACTGTGACCACTTATTGAATTCCAGAGCTTTCTTGGAGGTATTTTTATACTTACGTGGTCATTAATTTGGTATTTTGTGGAGGCATGGTGTGGGGGCTGGAACTTCTTACTTTGACATCTTGCTGATGTTACTCCTGCAATCATTTTAAAATTCAGTCTGAAACATTACCTTTTTTTTTTTATAAAGACATCTCAATAACTTACAACAATTGCAGAAGTCCATAGTTTTGTTACAGTAGGTAGTCCATAGTTTTGCTACAGTAGGTAGAGCAAGGAGGAAAGGCTCTCCCACCCCACCACCAGGAATGTCAGGTAACCATCAAACCATCAGGTGATGGTCAGGCTTTATTAAACTGTCTCTCTACAATAATAATTTGGCCAGAGTCAGTACCAGGGAAAGGCATCCTTCCAATAGGTAGAAGAAACCTGAAACATGATCAGCATCTTCCTGATAAGATCTCAGGAGCTGGGCAAGTTGGCTCAAGCATGTGCACTAAGAGGCTAAATTGTGGAGTTTAACTGCTATATACCCATCTAGGAACATTCAACTGGGAAGGGAAGAATGTGTCAAGCAAGTACATGTACAACTCCAGTAAATACACTGTGCATGTGGCTCCTCCTAAGTGCTGGCAGGCCACGGCACATGCAGAAAGCCCACCCTAAGGGAAGAATCAGGGGGAAAGTAATGCAAGATCCCAGAGGCATGACAATACGTAAAACCCTAAGTCAAAGGTCAAATCACACGGTTGTCCTCAAGTTGCCTGCTTGCCCTCTTCCAAGTGCACTTCACTTTTGTTCATTTCTGTCCTAAAATGTTTTAATAAACTTTTCCTTCTGCTCTAAAACATGCCTTGGTCTCTCACTCTGCCTTATGCCTCTCAGTTGAATTCTTTCTTCTAAGGAAGCAACAACTGAGCTTGCAGCAGACCTGTGCAGATTTGCCACTGCTAACAGTTTAACCAACAACACCTTATATGATCTGGCACTTACTTACTTCACTGTGCTAATTTATAATCTTCTTTCACTTAATTTCAGTCCTTTAAAGCATAGCATCTTCTAAAAATTTCTCTATGTAAGACATATTTTCTTCTACCTTAAGGAGATCTTACATTCTGTTGCTTGCATCTGGAGAGGTTTCTACTTACCCTATCTTTAATCAACTTAAAGTTATCCTTCAGTCCTCAGCTTATAGTCATTTATTTAAAGAATCTGAAAGTATGGCATACTGTACTTACACAACAAATATTAGTAAATCAATGAATAAATCAACAAATAAATTTTTCCCCAAATTTTCTATTCCTGATCAAATACTTCTGATATTTGCTCTCAATGTACTTTATATTTTTTATAATGATTACCACAATAATAATTACTCAGTTGGGAAATTAGCTGTTTAATATATACATCTCTTGCTTTATTAGGAACTCCATGAATGTAGGGGCCATGTTGGTGTTATTCATGACATTATTCCTAGTTTGAGTAAATATTTGTCCAATGAAATGTATCAACCATAGAATGGAGATAAAGCTTTCATAATAAAGGCTCTAACATGACACATAGCCACAATTTAGCAAATTCGAAAAAAAACTCCAACTATCCAGAGATTTTCTAAAAGAGTTAGAAATTTTACCAATAGCAAAACACTAAAAATTTTTTTAATTTTTTTACTTTTCCTTTTTTTTTTAAAAAAAATATGAATTCTTGCTCTGTTACCCAGGCTGGAGTGCACTGCTATGATCTCAGCTCACTGCAACCTCTGCCTCCCTGGTTCAAGCAATTTTCCTGTCTCAGCATCCCAAGTAGCTGGGACTACAGGCATGTGCCACCATGCCTGGCTAATTTTTTGTATTTTTAGTAGAGAAGGGGTTTCACTGTGTTTGCCAGGATAGTCTTGATCTCCTGTCCTTGTGATCTGCCTGCCTTGACTTCCCAAAGTGCTGGAAATACAGGCATGAGCCACCGTGCCTGGCCAGTATAATTTTTAAAATAATTTATTCTCTCAAAATATAGTATGTGGCAGTAATAATAATGGTTATCTGAACATAATTATGTCTTATTTAAACACTGAAAAATTTTGGTGAAGTAGAAGCTGTATGATTCATAGATGAGAATGGATATGTCAGGACTTAATCTTTTTTTCTGCTCTAACATGTTGAACATCCTTCATGTAACAGGGTGTGTTGAGGACTTTTCCTTTTGCCTGAAGCCTCATTAGTGAGAATAACAGATGACAATATAGGTGCTAGACATATTTACAGGACTTGGTCCAATAGCAAAGTACCAAGTCCTTTCTGACCTTACCCCTTAACATCCAGCCTGTATGTTAAAAAAAAAAAAAGTCAAAGACTGATGGGAGAAAATTTTGAAATTTGTGTGTCTGCTTGTTTGTTAAAAAAGAGTTGTGATTCTGTGCATTTTTTCTCTCAAGCCAGATGAGGAAATCTTAGAAAAAAACATGAAGTGAGTATGTTGGCCTGAAGCAAAACCTGACATTTGACCTCCTTGGTAGAAACCTATTAAGCAAAAAAAACCTGTTGACTTGCTTTATATGAAACCAAAATAAATAAGAATATTCACAGAAATCATCAATCTATCTGCCCAGGAGTTTAAGGGTGGGGTAGCAATAAGTTGATGCTCTGGCCTGAGATGGCAAAATATGATTGGCTGGACCTGCTTAAAGTAGAAAAGTGGAGAAAAAGGGCCACAATCAGAACAACTAGCACTTAGAGCATTGAGTGTCGCAAGGCCTTTTCATTCATGCCTCAGACAACAGCCATGTTGCAGCCATCTTGTAAACTTCCTCCCAACCCCACAAGAAGATACAGCCTACTATGACAATACGGCCCAAAGAGAAGAGTCTCTCAAGGCTGATTCACCCAAACTGAAGCCAAATGGAAGTAAAAAATGATACATTCATGTGATATCAAATATTGCCTTGGAAGCGTAATGAATTCATAAAAGCACTCCAAGAGAGAAACAGCATTTGGGCATTTTTACTAGAGAGGGAATCAGTAGCACCAGTCAAGTAAGACCCTTTCTTTCCTCCCTCCTTCTGCCCCTTCCCTGGAGTAAAGGTAGCTTAATAAGTAGTAGCAGTTTTGAAAGAACGAAATCTAGAAATGTATGAGAAGAGACCACAGACATCTTTTCCCAAGGCTTTTGAATCTATATAAAACTTAAAATGAGAAGAGAGAAGCTTTAAATTAAGAAATTGAAGTTTTGTATTAGAATGACTAATCCCTTCATAGCCTGAACATTTTATTTTTAACTCATAAAGTGACTAACTATGAGATTTTTTCCCACTATATCATAGATGAGTCTGGAATATAGTTCTAACTGGGCATGACTAAAGTAATTATCTGATAACACTCTACTCAATATAGCCAGTTAAATAAACAAATTATATGATTCTGAGGGAATTTTCCTCCTTGTGATGCTACATTCTTCAAGCTAGGAAGCAGACATGAAAAATAGGTACTGCCAATCTCAGATGTTTTTATTGTGTGTGTGTGTGTGTGTGTGTGTGTGTGTGTGTGT